>JAQFYB010003167.1:0-20633 GCA_034694085.1 Pogonognathellus longicornis | reverse complement strand
GCGGTTTCTGTTTAAAGCTTAGTAACTCTCTTACTAATTCCCCCCAAATGGTGTGTTTTCTGATGGCAGTCTACATTTGTCATTATAATTCTAAGTGATGTAGGTACCTGCAATCCAAACATTTGTGAGTAAGGAAGCGTATAATGTTCCACACGAACAGCATATTTGCGGTAGAACAGAAGTTGAACCGTGACAAATATGAGAATAAATGTCAAACTGGCACCAGAAATTACAGTTTCGGCCAAACATGGGGAAATTCCATGATCCCTCCAAATGTTTGGTACAAGTGACTGATCGTTTGGGCAATATTGCATCATGGTGACTATGGTTGAACAAAAAAGAAAGACAATCTTATGTAATTCAAATTGAAACTTTTCAAAAACTTGCTAATTAAAACGATTAAAAAGACATAGATATGTAGTACTTACATGCGACGTGTGTAAATGAGTTCCGTAATAAAGTGGTATTTGTAACGCTTAGCCCAATTAAATTCGAATTAAAATACTGGCATCATGCTGGAAAACAGACAAAAGGACCAATAAGAAAAACATACAATTACAATTTTTGTAATTGATATTGAAAATCTTCTCACATTACATTGTAATTAAATTAACAGAACGGCATATCGAGTGAGTCGCCCATTCAAAATTCAACGTGTATACGGGCAAGTTGCACGTATATACACTTTAAACAACTACGACTCATAAACTTGTAGCTGATTAACTTTGTATATTCCGTTGGATCAAATTGAGCAAAAACTAAAGATTATAATTGATAGTTATAATAAGATCTTAACTTACATTCAAATACAAACAATACGTGAAGTTATAAAGTATAAGAAACAAAACAACCATGACTCATCAATCAAGGACAAATAGATAATTATGGGCTTGAGCTAATTAACAGCTAAAGTAATCAAACTCGTTCATAATATACGTCATTTGTCATTCATTCAAAATTCTTACTACGGGTAAACGAGATCCATTAATTACTATAGTTGTTGTTGTACCTATATACGCAAACGAACTAACGAACCCATTGACAAACTTAAGTAACAGTAATGTAGCAGCTTTAACTGAAGTTAAATTATACAACGAAAACCACTTGATTACAAGCTTGTGTTTGTGTACATAAGTACATCGTATAGCTTGCCTGTAATCAAGAATAATACATTATATATATCATAATATTATAGCAAGTGGGTGTAACGATTACTGGTGACTGGATAAAACATAACAACAAATCTTACTTTTTAAACAACTTCCGAAATTCATTAGCTGTAGAAATTTAGAAAAGCCATATAAGTAGATTGAAGCGGTAAGGTTTTGTGAAGATTAGATGAGAGAACGAGAGGAGGATGATTCTTAACTCCCAATCGTTCCAATCTGTAAAAAATGAAATAAAAATATTTGTATTTACTTACGTTTAACGAATACAAATCTAACTTAACATAACTACACTTGTTAAATTAAAATACAAATAACACATAAATGGAAGATTGAGTAACTTGTTTACTTACCGTGAGTAGCCGATTAGCGATATTTTTTGCAAGTTGCAATTTGCAACCGTCTCATCATTGCATTGTCGAAGAGAATGAAATCTGCAAAAAAATTCCAGACCACTTTTGAATTCAGCGGGTTGAACGGAAACGAAACTGGATTTTGCTGCACGTCTTCAAAAAGCGACTGCGACTGTTTGAGACAAAGTACACGATACGATTTAACTTTCATGAGAACCTTCGTTCATTGCATTCTTCTATGTAATCGTATGATGAACCCAATAAATAATTTAGTGCTTTAGGTACTCGTATTATACTTGTATTTATTTGTATGTATTCGTATCTAGTTGTATTACACAACACTAACACTTAAAAAAAACTCGTATTATCGTATATAAATAACTCAGCTGACAATGAGTCATTCATGATGATAGTTTCATTGTCTTGAACTACTAATAAATACTATAGCTAGACTTGCACAATTAAATTTATGAGTAAGATTTATGATACTAATGTGTAATGAATGATTCAAGCAATTATACATAAGTAATTTGAATTTATATCTAATATTTTTTTAAGCATTCGTTTGTTTGTTTGTGTAAATAAAATAGTAGGAACTTAGCAAGGCAGTATGTAGGATGGTTGAATGAAGGATTGAACATATTATATTAGTAATTTACATATATCGGTAGTGGTAGAGAGAATACGATATAAATTTATTATGATCTTCCATTAGTCTAACACAAATGCACTTAAACGTTATGTTACACTTACTTAGCTTACTATTTTTGTAAAAAATATATGTTTCATTATTTGATGTCTGAATAGTAACAAAATCGAGTCAAAACCTAAAGTATATTTCGAATATTTCTCTAATTTTGAATAGTAAGCTGTATGTAAGTTATGCGATAATGCTTTAATGTTTCATAAAATGACGTTTTAAGACTTACTGAACGTTATTACATCTACAAATACAGAGGAAATTTCTAAAAGATGGGTAGTTTTTTCAAAATAGTTTGGATTTTTATGTGGAGAAAGTTATAACTTTCACTTTTCAGTTTGTCGCTTACAAGTTAGTCAAACTCAGTGAAAGTTAGCTTTCTCCATGTAATTGGCTGATCTTGATTGATATTCTTTTATACATGACAGTCGTATTGCACACTGCACAATGCTGTAGAGAAATATACTGTGTATAATATCCATATTGTAATACATGCATAATATTAAAATAATTTTATTATAACAAGAATGTAAATTATAATATTTTAACAATAAAAAAATTTATTAGGAATAATTTTAAAGATTTATTTTTGCTCGTGTTGCTCATGATAATCTCAAATCAAATAAGAGCTTCACAACTAAAATAGAGTTATCGTTTGATTTATAAAAAAAGTTTTACTGCTCTATCAAAACTGTTAAAAGAAACTGTTTGATATCTGTAATCGATCGTCTTGCTTCCGGATTAATATGCCAACAATTTGTTTTCAACATGTTGTAAATGTTGGTTTTAAATCCTGAATCGGCGTATTGCATCATTGGTGGCTCCAAATAATAACTTTTGGCTTCAATCACTCGGTTGAAAACGTCACTATCTGTTAGTTCGAAATAAGGCAACTTTCCGAGTTCCAGAATTTCCCATAAAACCACTCCAAAAGTCCAGATGTTGGATTTGTGGGTAGGCTTAAGAAATTACATGAGTTATTAGTTTAGTATAGAAAGGTGTATTAAATTATTATTATTACATACATCATACTAAGACCTAAGTATTATGCTTGACCTACATATCTGTATTTATGACTTCACTAATAAAATGAAACTACTAGATAAAAACTAAAGCTGAAACTTTCTTAGGACATGGTAAAAAAGTAAATTGGATTACTTTGAATGTTTCAATTTCTGTTGGAGTACTTCGTATTGTTTCGGGTGCTGCCCATCGTATTGGAATGGCAACACTACCACTCCAATGATAATCATCTTTATATTTTTGAGTTCCTAAGCCATAATCTCCGATTACGACATTCCCCGCAGAATTAGTCACCAAACAATTGCGAGCTAGACACATATAAGAGAAACTCTGTTATAATTTTATACACCTTTATATGCATCATTGTGTATTTAAATTAGGTGTGGGAGGATTCTATCAACCAATTATGTAACTAAATGAGTTGATTCCATAACACACAATAATATGTTACCTGCCAAATCTCCATGAACAAATCCTGAGTTATTCATCCATTCTAATCCACTGGCAATATCTTAAGCAATAAATTAAAATTATGTATTTAAAATTGTGCGTATAACTAACTATCATTTTGGTAAAGTTGTATAAATAAGTTTACTATTTCTTAAATAATTGTAAGTTTGGTATATTGTAACAAAGGTAGGTTAGCATAAGTACCTGTTGCCATTCGTATGAGATTTCCCTGACTAAATAATTCATAAGAACGAGCTTCATTTGCCAGTAGATAAGTTTTCAGATCTCCCAATGGCATGTGTTGCATAATGAGTATATAGGGCAAAGTCTCTAAGGACTGCCCGAGGAGTTTCAATATGTTACCACATTTAGCATCTCGATACATCCTGGATTCATTTAAAAATCGAATTTGCTCATCTTCGGATGTATCACTGCTAAGTTGCTTCACACTAACAATAATTTTAGGTGGGAATGGAACAATATTTTTTGCATGCGCTTCTATTATATCTCCAAACCATCCGTGTCCAACTAGTTTAAGGTATTCCAAATTTGCTCGAGGAAAGTTCTTGTATTTTGGATCTACAAAGTAATTTGTTGGAAATTATTCACATAAATCGACATCATTAAAGTATTTGTCTCATATTTCCCATTGCCCACTATATATAGTTGCTCAAGGAATTTTAATACTTTATACTAACAAAATCAAAAAATATTACAATGACATGTATGAAAAATTAATTTGTACCAAACCAGTCAGAAGCAAAAGTATTTCTTTCATTTCCAGAAGAAATAATACCAGGGACTTTAACAGATCTCAAGTCGAAGGTTGTGGTGGTGAGATAAGTAGGTCTGTTATCGTGGACTCCCGGAGGTTGTCGATGAAAGGTGGATGGAGAATCGTCATTGATCCCATACTGTCTGTTAGAAGTGTCTATGGTGTAAATGGCAGAGTTGGAAACACTACCCCTTTCATTGAAAATACGATCCGTTGTAACAAATTCGTTTTCTTTGCAAGTGATACTTCTCCATAGCTGAAAAATAAAAGCGTAAACAATCAAAAACTTTTATTAACTAAAGTTGATGCACTTTTGCACTATATTACACTTGAGTCTTTAAAAATATTATAATATGTAGGTATAGATAACGAATAACGATAATAAAAAAATTAACTTACTCTGGCCCACCAAGCCCATGTACAACCCACGACAACCAATATCAGAGTACAACTAACTCCGACTGTAAGTAAAACAATCTGAGCTGAACTCAAGATACCATTATTCCCCGATCCAGTTTCTGAAACAAGGATAATTTTTGAGAATAATTTTATTACTTACATTTATTGAATTTTTTCAATAAATAATTAAAAGTAATAATTAACATTGTACATAGGTGTACATGTACCATTTTCCATTGATGCTGCAAACGCCCCATGAATCCACAGTTTCCAAAACAAAAATCCAAATACATACTTATTCATGATAAAACTGAATGTATAATCACAAAGGCTAATTTATGTAGTGTATTTCGTCGCAATAAAATATTTTGCATGCACTGATTTATTTTTCGCGACTATGTAAGCATTTATCTGGTGTTATCGCCTTTGACATAAAATCGGAGCTGTTAATCAATCGCTCTGGCTTTGAGGTTGCTACCATTGCAACCTTTGTAAAAAGCAATTTGCACAATCGATCCTTGCAGATTATGATACATTTGATAACTTGATGGTAATGAACCATTTATCTCCAATGAATGTACATAAGCCGAAGATTGGACTACGTAGCACTACGTATATAGTCCCATCATCAGTCGCAATAATTGCGTATTTATGTGAGTCAGTCAACATGACTATTATACCTATCCCACAATACAAACACTGTGTAAAGGAGTCAATAATTATGAGATAATGAAAATGGAAAATCTAATCTCGGAGAACACATTGTTTGAGAGAAAGAATATTCAGTAGGTATTAGGTATGTATTATAATTATGTGTGGTAGTTGTAAGGTATGTCCTTTAGATTATAATTTTTATATGTTTTCATGAAGCAGAAAATACCTGGAAATGTCGTATGCGATTTGCATACGTTAAGGCTTGACGTACTTGAATACAACGTTAATATGAGCGATATGACACACTCATTATAACTAAGCAATTGTATTATATGTACATATATTATAACAATTATAGATTATGTAAAAATTTATTCCATTATTAATTAGCGGAAAGTATCAATATCATGTTGACAGTTCATTAAATAATTATTTATTTATTCTAGGAAAATATCACACATTTGCTTTTTATCGTAATACACACATTGAAAAGCTCAACTAAAATTTAATTACTAATCATACATAGACTTACATGGCTCATCTAAAATAATTTAAAAATATAGTTAAAGCAAACAGATAGGATAAGTTGGTACATGTTTTTAGATTTGCGAATGTATAATATAATGTATGTAGTATGAATGAATGCATTGGTGAAATGAGTTATGAACGACAAACTACAAAACTTGGGTACATTTATAAGACACAGGATTTTAACGCTTATAATAATGGAAGAATTAACAAAACTATAAGTACGGATAAGCATTATGTACAGGTCACTAGGCTTACAACAGATTTACTACTATATATAGCACCGCTACTATATAGTGTCTTTTACCTCTGATGCCCACATGTAACTATTAGCAAATAACTAATGATTTTAATTTATTGTATACCGCTATGAGTAAAATGTATTAAATATACAATACAGTATATACATTAAAATAATAATAGGTTTTTCTCATCACTATCACTTACAACTACAACTATTTTATTGGAAATCACAAATGGCAATGGCAATATATTACATATTAAGCTGAAATGCAAAAACTTTTATTTTGAATTTTGACCAATTTAACCTTATCAAAGGGACCAATTTAATATTCAATTATGATATTTGCAATCTCACCTAAAGTAGAGAACCAACTATGTATATATACCTATATTATTTATAATAATAAACTGTCTCAAAATAAAATCGTTACCAGTATGATTTCTGTACTTTGCTTTTCTTTTTTTAGACATCAATTTGACAATAAAATATATTACGATCTTTATCCATTAACGAAACAAGGGAATACGTTTATTTATGTAGGTACATACGCTGTCCCACTCACGATGTTCGTATTCATCACAGTCGACAAGAAATGAATAATTTCAGTAATTGATGTCCTAGCTTCTGAATTTGATGGGAAGCAGCTTATGACCATCATGTTGTACAATTTGTTTTTGATTCCTGCTGGGGCGTAATTCATTACAGGTCGTTCCAAATAGTAATTTCTAGCTTCTATCACTCTATTAAATACGTCTTCATCAGTTAACTCGTAGTAAGGAGATCTTCCGAATTCGAGAATTTCCCAAAGTACAACCCCAAAGGTCCAGATATTAGATTTGTGTGTAACCTTGAAATATAAAAACCGATATTGAAAATTCAATATTTATGTACACATAATATCAAACTCTTTTTTCATAAAATGCATCCAAATTCTAATTGCATCTTTAGGATTGGATTGGAAATTCATGGTGTATATGTATGTGAGTATTATAGTTGATTATAGGTATAAAAAGTATTGCGAATACCCTAAGCGTCTCAACTGCAGTATGAGTGCACTGAATGGTTTCAGGGGCTGCCCATCGTAAAGGTATAGCAATGTGTCCACTCCAGTAATAATCTTCTCTATAGTTTTGTGTCCCCAAGCCATAGTCTCCAATTATGACTTTCCCAGCTGCATTCGCTATTAAGCAGTTGCGAGCTAGAAATTAATAATGATATTATAGCCAATACAATATTTTCAGTCCATTACAATAGATATACTCGTCAAGATGATGTCTTCCAATAATGCTAGTCATTACTAATACTTTGTATAATTTTATTATTACCTGCCAAGTCTCCGTGCACAAACCCTGCATTTTCCATCCACTCTAATCCACGAGCTATATCTGTAAGAGGTCGTTTTACACATTATTGTAAGGAATCAAATACTATGGTATATATAAATCTGTATCGTAGAACATTAACATATATAATTGTCAAGAAATGATTGCATGAACTTTGTACCTGTAGCCATGCGTATGAGAATGCCTTGGTTAAACAATTCAGTAGCTCGAGCTGTATTTCCTAAAAGGTAAGATTTCAGATCTCCCATTGGCAAGTGTTCCATAATGAGAATATAAGGTGAGATCTCTATGCAATGTCCAAGCATTTTCAATACATTCCCATCAGTCGCATCCCGGTACATACGTGCTTCATTCAAAAATCTTATTTGTTCTTGTTCGGATGCGTCATCTCTTAGTTGTTTCACACTGACACGAATCTTGGGAGGAAAAGGCACAATATTTCTTGCATCCGCTTCTATGACTTCTCCAAACCATCCTTTGCCTACCACTTTCACGTACTCGATATTGACACGAGGAAAATTCTTGTACTTTGGATCTATAAGAGAAAGTTCAAGAGTGAATACACTTGACATGTCTAAACCAATTTTAGTACAAATTAAATTCCCCGAATTCCTTAAAGCTTTCACAGAAGAAATTCTTAAAAATAACTTTTCTAAAAATGTCGCATATAATAAAGAAAGTTACAAACATCTTACCAAACCAATCGGAAGCGAACATGTCTTGCTCATTCGAAGCTGGAACAATACCGGGTACTTTGCTAGCCCTGAGCTCAAAACTGGATCTTGGGTCTAAGCCTAAGTCTGATACACTTGGTATTGGATCGAAGGAAATAGGTCCTGATGTTCTATGAGTATCAGCTATAATAAAAGGAGAATCTCTTTGAATTCCATTTCTGGCACTAACAACATAACCATTTTCAGTAACTTCATCCCCTCTCAGCCTGCTGCACAACTGTTTCAAGACATGATCATGAATTATAATTTAGTTGTTAATGAGCAACAATTTTTGGAAAAGGGTTAAAGGGTTAGTGGGAATTCTGAGATTTTGTTATAGTATAACGAAGAAGTGTGAAAGTTGTCTTACTCTTGTCCACCAAGCTCTTGAACATCCCAAGACCACTAATATCAATGTGCAACTAACTGCCAGTGTAAGAAGAACTACATGCAAAGAGTTGACAAGACTATTGTTCTCCAAAGATCCAGATTCTGTAAAAATAATCATTAATTTCAAAATTAATGTCATGCTTCATGAAATGAACGATGCTTCTGTGTTATTATTATCACACAGGTTCATACATGGTTCACGGAAATAATAATGTGAGAGCCTTCACGAGTAATATATTAAGTAAAAATTGTTTTACCATCTTCCATAGACATCCCTAGGGCCCCTCCCAAGAGCATTTTCCAAACTAACACTTTTGTGGTTGTTTGAATCATTTTGAGTCGATGAAATATAGTTTTCAATTAATAGCCAATATACAATAATGTTTCACACTATTTTATTACACACACGTCGAATATTGGCATATAACTCTTATTTCTCTATATTATACAGTATTTTTAGTATTTTGCGGTATACCGAATTAATCTAATATATAATATTGTTTGAGCTACTTGTAACATGTAATTTGGACAATCCACGTCTATG
Organism: Pogonognathellus longicornis; assembly: GCA_034694085.1. Classification (NCBI taxonomy): domain Eukaryota; kingdom Metazoa; phylum Arthropoda; class Collembola; order Entomobryomorpha; family Tomoceridae; genus Pogonognathellus; species Pogonognathellus longicornis. The sequence goes on along the minus strand of JAQFYB010003167.1, from coordinate 11,351 downwards.
TGCAATGAAGACCTACTGAACGGTACAAAGAAGAATTATACTACTATATATACAACAAGAATAATCATGCACGACGGACGGAAATACGGAATCTTTCAGCGCACTGGCTAATAATATGTATTCCGTAGGTGTAACAAAAGATTTATGTAGTATGAAAGTTTCCTATTGCTATGTACAGTCCAGTCATATTTCCCTTATGAGATCACTTATCTTTCCTCCATTGATATGCGATATGGTACATGTACATGCATATATGTACATTAAGAGAAAACCTCTTTTGTTATAGGAAATCAGTTCATTTATTATGCGTGCAAAATAGTCTCAAGTACTCAATCACAGCCAATATGTTTATTCAATCAACAGAAAATGAGATTAACCGACTACATATAGCTGATAAAAAAAATCATCCTTTACTGATAAGAGTAATATTCCCAGTTCTGAGTATACTGTTATACATGTAGGCATTATTTACTTCATTCGCAACTGTACAGATTTAGGCTATAATGAGATAACGTTTAGCAGCTCCATTTTACACTGATTTGTGTACACGTTTTTGTATGGTCGATTGCCAACACATTTTATGTATAAAAAATACATCTCATTTACTTAAATACATTTAAGCAAAAATATTATTTTTTAACTACTGTTAATAAAATAGTATGGAAAAGTAGAATTATACAGCCCATTAGTACACAAAATACGCATTCAACCTGTTCAACTGTCTAATAATAGGAGAATGTTGTTATTTACGGTTTTAAAGCAATCACGAACAAACAACCTGATAAGCATTTACTGATTTCATGAAAATCAAATTAGATACGTAGAATTGAATGAGTAATCAAAATAATATATTTGATGCGCAATTATTTGATACAAATAGCTTTAATAAACAAATATGAACTAGATTAATAAATAATGCAGTCTCTACTTGTAGAAAATAACCATTTACTTTCATGCATAGGTATAATAGGTACCTGAAAAATTACCACGAGTTTTTTATACCATACACACTCCGTTGGAACATACCTACGTCAATTAATACTGTAAATTCAGGGAGAACCTTAGTGCTTATCTTTCGGACGTTTTGAGTTAGGCATTATTCTTATCCTTCAAACATCACGGATATGGTTAGTTCGTCTGGTAAAATGAAAAATTGATGATACATACCAAAAAACTATTTATATACCTAAATAAAGCGGAGGAAAGTATCTATTAGGTAATAAAACTATAGTTTAATCAAGTTCGTAAAGTTTTTCAATAATTTTTAATGGTTTTCTCATGTATTTAAGGGTTTTCACTTAATATTTTTGTACATAATCGTTTTACAAAGACATTTAATTCTACAAACACAGTGATTGACCTTCAGTCAGTAATAAGCAAAGAGAACAAAAACGAACTGGTTTATTGTTGATTTAAATAAGTAATCTTTCTATATGTACTGAAGGCTTAACAATGTGTACAATTTCATGTATTTATACGGACGCTATTATCATTTTTATCGTGTTTTATTTACAATATGATAGAACACAGGAACAAGACCATGTTGCAATAGTTTGTTTGTTAGGCAATGTTAAATAGTGTTTTGCCTCACTTAAACACAGTAGGTATAAATATTGAAACTTTGAAAGTTATAGGCTGAGATAAATGTTGTACAGATATGACAAATATCATAGAGAAGTATTTTTATGTATCTATACACTATCTGTAAGAGTTTGTCTAAATATAATATTATTCGTAATACATCAATTTTAATAAATAACAGCATTAAATGTATTGCGTTTCAGCGTAGAATGCGACTGTCCGAAGACCCGACTTTTTTTGGATACCTTGTCTCCTTAAAAGTAGAAATGGGATAGTTGAGACGGAGAGAAAGACATTTTTCCCTGTCAATGAACAGAGCAACATCTTTTAATTTGCAGTCATGTTCTAAAGTTCCTTTGGTTTTCATTAGTTGTGACATTGTTGTGTCCATTTGATCAAGCTTGGTAGTTAACTGATCAATTGCGGTTTTTAAGATACGAACTTCATTTACAAGAGCAATCATGGCTTTGTCCCTACAAAGTTCCATTGCGGGACGCTGTTTTCTTTTCTCCAAGCGAGCCTGTGCCAACTGGTAAAGAAATAATGGAGATTCGAATAATTGTTTTGTTAGCAATTTTTCTTTATTAATAATCGCACTGCTTAAATAGTAATACCTTCAATAAGGGTCTTTTCTCGTCGACCGCTTTACGAACTTCAATTATATGGCGACTCAAATTATCAATGTCAACTCTAATTCTTTGTAACTGTTTCTCAATTGATTGTTTTGCATTGGTCGTCTCACAGATTCGTGTGTTGAAGCTCGAATTTGTGGCATACCAAGTGCTGAAACATTCATCAGCACATTGTACCATTGAGCGACTGATTTCAGCATTTAGTACTTGACAATTATTTCTCTCCTCCTGAGAACGATGAATTATTGCTTGAGTATTCTGAATCCAACTAGTGGGAGAACTAGTTCTGAAATGTAATTTTACAGATAAAATATATTTTAAAATATTTTCGAATGTAAGTTTAATTATTATTTGAGATTCATTTAAATTACGCCAAAACTGCATGGCTGATTGAGTCAACATGGCCAATTTCACTGGATAAGGTGTGCAGAGCTTTAACACACTCGTCAGTTTTCCGAGCCAACTCTTTGTTCCTAATATCCAATTCAATTTCATGACGAGCTGCCCTTAAGCGTGTCATATAAGAATTTAAACGATCCATTTCTTCTAATAATTTCTCTTCATTTTTTCTAAGAGTTTCCACCTAGGAAAAGATTGATTCTCTCGTATAAAAGCACTAACTAAAGTTTAATTCTTATAAAATATTTCATACCTCTTTAAAAAGAGATTCCTCGACAGTATCTCTAACTAGCTCCACACCTTGTCTAGTTTCTCTTGTCATTAGATTGTCTTGAGCAATTTCTAACGGTTTTTCGATATTCTGTATAAAATGCGCAGTCCATTTAAAAGGTTGACATCATCAAGTGTCATCATAATCTCCAATTAAAATGTTCATACCTTGATCATCATTTCTAATCGTTCCTTCAGTTCCATCATTTCATGAGTCTGCGAAATATTGTACTTGAGTTCATCTTGCAGGTTATCGGTCCATCTCTTGATATCATGAACACGATTATCGATATCTTTGTTGGTGTCCGTATGACAGCGAACTTGTTCCTTATCTGTCGTTTCGACGCAATTATTTGCATCGGATCGAACCATTATGGATGTGTTATGAACACACTCTGCTCCAGAACACAGTTGCTGATTACTAATTCTCCACTCTTCAGGAGAATATCTACACAATTCAAAAAATTGATCTTCAAATTCCAAATATTTGTAATTGAGGTTCTGTATGTCATAAATAAAATGACTATTCATTAGTATTTAGACTATGTAGTTGTTATAGTAAATTAACAAATGACAAAGCTGAAAATTGATGCGACCTTCTATGTATCATTTTACATTTATAAAGAGTAAAAACGAGTATAAGAGTCTCACTTTGCTCCTGGATATGTATAACTTCTGTTTGCATGTGCTGAGCAAATATTTGATGCTGTAACTAAGTTGGGGAACTTATCTATTAGAGGGGTGTCAAAAATATCTGCAGATCCGTTGTACGTGATTCCCCTTCCTGTACTGATATTAAAAAATCAATCGATACACATTTTTCACGTTTTAGTATGTATAAACTTTTTAGACATATTATACCAAATTATCACATTATACCACATGTTTTCAGTACCTACTTTTTTAGTAGCTTACATGCAAAACTAATTGCGTACGTAAACGTTACAGTTTGGTTAACCTTGCTTTACATATCGTAATACCTTAATTCTTTTAGTTAGCAAATATAAAGTTTTTTCGCACATGAATTATATTGAGACTTTGAGACTTACTAAAATGAAGTATCTTCTAGAACATCTCTTTCCGGAGCCGATCTCCAAGGCAAGACTTTCTTCAAGGCATGTTCTCGCACTGCAGTCTTCTCAGATTCTAAAGTAGCACATCTTGCTCCAATTTTATTCCACACATGACAGCCATGATCTTTATGATCATGTGCATGAAGACCACAACTGTGTGTTTTGGGCAATTCGACCTTAATTATAAAATTAGCAAATCAAAGCTTGCACTTTAAAAAACTCCAAAATCACACATTAAAAATTGTTTACCCCTCTAGTAGCTGGAAGAACGGGCATAGGATAAAAATATCTGTACTGGTAGCGATGAGGTGTTGGGTAATAATCACTATAACGTGTGTACCTATGCATTATTCTAAAATGTGAACAAATAAACCTCAACAAAATGAAAATAGATTTGAAACGGAACTAGCAGTCAAGAAAGTCACAAGTTTTGTTTATTTTCACTCAGGGGTTTTCCACTGACTAAAGTTGTTCTCTTTTTGTGGCTCACAACATTCAAAGAAATGGAACAAAGTATAGCAGGTGTATGTCCATTATTATTAGTTAGTCCGTCATAATAAGGAAAACTTCATACTGTTTGTTATCTGTCCAGTGTCTACCTACTTATACGCTACAAACCAACTAAACTGGCACTAATATTTGCAGCATAACATTCTGTTCTGTTCATGACGTGTGTGTATGTGTGTTTTGTTTGTAAGTCGTGACTTTGATTCGTACAAGACGACGAAACACTTTCATTATTTTCTGTGGACAAAATATGTAGCGTTATGGCATGGTAAGCCTCTTACTTGACACACATTAGCATTTATTTCCGGATGTTTGGTCGATATGATCTTGATTGAACTAATAGGCCATGAAATATATGTCGTAAACGCATACGAACACACAGCTATGTATTTATTGAGGCCTCATTCCTATACGCATGCATAAAAGCATACATAACCTATTTATCAAATCAAAGAATGCACGCATATGCATACATCCAAATAGAAATAACACTATACACAGTACACCTTTGCACCAAAGAAATTACATGGTCGATTGCATGGACATACAGATAATATCTGCATCAATTTACTTTCACCTTGGAAAGTGAAAGCCTGCAAATCGTATTTATGACATTGTGCTATTCATTTTGGTAAAACTTATGCTGCGAATATTTACCCAAACTGATAAAATGATTTATGTATGTGTATAATAATTACAATTTTAAAAGGACGAAAGTGTGCAAAATTATATTTTTTGTTACGATAATATAAACAAGGAGTATAATGATTCCTTCTATGTTCTTTCATAGAAATTGAACACCTGAACATGTGGGCAATTTTAGAAACCGAATACAAAGTCGACACAGTACAGTACACAGAACAAATATAAATTGCTTGAACAACCTAATTGCACTGAAAAAATACATTATTTTATTATTAATATTTAAAGTGAAAGGCTTCATAATTTATCAGCTTTTGTCTCGATTAACTAATGTAATTACTTAGAGATTTTACTACAGATAAATTCAACAATATTTTCCATATTTCGTCAATGACAAATCTAAATCCATTCTAATTGCTGTAGGTGACAAAGATTAAAAGATATTTGTGTTTGCAATGCAAAGTCTACATTGGTGTTTCTAAAAACTTTTATATAGAGTACTGTGCGAAGTATTTGTAAGTGTTTCATGTCTCCTGCATTAGTGTGAGGCATAAAATATACTGCATTACTTGCACTTGAGAGCAATAATGATTGTAGTGAGACACAATAACTGTTAATCCAAAGTTTATTTAAGAATGAATGGAAAATCATTTACTTGTTACAATGTTGCATAATAATATTATAAGTAGGTGCACATAGTACAAATAAAATATCATGAATTCATGAGGCATACAGTATACATTATGCTATTCTTGTGCAAACATTAAACATATTAGGTATACAATTTGTGTTCGCAAACATGAAATAAAAATGTTATAATATGTACACTAAAGTTTTATGAGAGCTCAGAGTTTCAGTAGTCTCTAAAATTTGTATTTTCGAAGTCTTAACCTTGGCGCAATTGCGGCAGAACCACTTCCACCCCCATTCGATTCTGTGTCAGATGTATCAACAGTTTTCAAATGAGATTTGATCTCCGAAGACTTCGAATCTCCTTCTTCCTTTTTGTCAACAAATTCAATTGGCCTTGCAGGTCGTTTCTCTTTACTTTCCTCAGAAGCAGGAGAAGTTGCAGAAAAATAGTATCCTGGTTTCGAAGCAGGATCTAAATCAATTTCAACGATTTCTTCAATGGATGATTCCGCAGTTGGAGTTGGCTTAAATTGAGACAAAGAGGACATTGACGGACTTTCGATGTTTTCCTGTAACAAAATTTCATACACATCAAATAAGTTAATTGATATGTACATTAAGTTGTTTCCTATTAAATCCATATACTAATAGGTGATTAATATTTTGTACAATTTGGTAAATACCTTCTGGGGTGATTCTTGAGTAACTTCTACTAAATCGGCTTCAAATGAGGTTTGTGGTCTGTTAGAGACTGGTGGGGCAGCAACAGGGTAGACCACTTTATTTTTCTCCATCGCAATCAAATCAAATGGTTCCGTTACTGTAGGTCTTTTCTGCAATGGATATTTAACAATATTCAGTAAAGAAATATGTTTTATAACTATAACACTAATCACTGTATAGTGTTCCCAAATAAATTTCTTAATACCTGTGGTAAAATAAAGTATACGTTTTGCGGATAACGAACATAGGGAGGAACGGGATAAAAATTACTTCCAGAAGGAACCGGGTTGAAATTCGGTTGATAGTTTCCATTACCAAAAGGAAATCCTTGACTGGGGTAGAAAATATATGGGTTATGTAATGGAACAACTGATTTTTGAATTGCATAGCATTTTGGCTGATGAGAATGTTTGAATTCTTTCTTGTTTGTTTGAGTCTCCACATCGGACCTTAAAATGGGAATTGAAATGGAACCGGATGATGGTGGTGGACCTCTGTGAAATCTTGGAGGTGCTACCGTTGTAGATACTTGCTCAAATGAGTCTGTTGGTTTGCTGGTTATTGTTGATGTGGTGGTTGCAGCAGTGGCAGTCGTGGTGGTAGGCGCTGATATAAAATTGCTTGCATCGTTGTTAAAACGCTCGGCTTTCTCTTTCCTGTAGAATGGAGGAGGCGAGAGATGATACTGAAATTTGAAATACCATTAAATAAAACCGACAATAATGCAACTTAATAATAACCAATAAATTATCATGATATTATACTACCTGTATGTAGAATACATACCCTAATTATTCCTATATAGATGATTCCTACATAGAATTAGATTAAAGACTGAATTGGGAAATCATAATTTATTTTCTTGCGAAATATCGTTTCATGGTTCATGTCTTGTATACATTACTTCTTTGAATGTTACTATTATAACCATAATCGACTCACCACAAAATTCGGAACTGGTTGATAAAATAATACAGGCTGTTGCTGTACTAGCAGTGGTTGAGATATTTTAGGTTGTATGGTTGTAGGAGACGGCGTGGGTTCTGCTGTTCCTTGGATTTTCGCCAAAATTCCTGAAATGTAATGAATTTTTTGTTGACATTTGAAATCAGTTTAAATTGTAGTCTATTATGAACTATTGAGTAGGTAGGTATTTATTACTTTGCATGAACGTGGCTCTTGATGCAGGAGTTGTAGCTGCAATTGCAACATCCTGCTGTCTATTCATGATTCTTGGATCTAAAATAATAAAATTATAGACTAATAAAATTAACAGATCCAGTTGCACAAATAAACTTGTGATGAAGACAATAAATACAAGATGAATCAAAATATTCTTGTAAAGCAATTCTGTCAATTTACATCAATCTTTCGTTCATTTCATTCTCTTCCTTCTAAACTAATTAAGTTACTCTCGCATTACCCCAGCTTAAGCTCGTATAAATACTGTCTTGCAATCAATACAACAATGTCAACACCAATAATAAGTAGAAAGTAGGTAGGTACTTGTAATCTATATTATATTATTATATATATGTACATGTGTGTATGTATCACCCAAATTATTATGTTAACGTAAAACAAGTTCCGTGCAACATCAACATTAATTTGATCCTATATTATTTAAATATCCTTATAAAGCTATCCGTAGGTATCATTTTTCCTATTTTATATACCTAAGTCAACATGCTATATTACATTGGCTGATTGATAAACCTCTAGATAAACCTATGTATGTTGTTATATTATTGACGTCAATGGACAACCTTCCTCTGATGTGACACATCAGTACCATAGTGTTGAGATATATGTATATGAATAAGCTACTTCGATAGAAGGTTGTGTTTGGCCTGGAATACCTGGTTGTAACGATGGATGTTCAGCTCCAGGGGATGTCATTCCATACACAAATGGAACGAAAAACAATGTGACTCCAATCCCGAAAATTAGTCGATACAGAGCCATTTTTATTTGGCAGTGGTAGTTTGATACTGGAAATCTTTATTGATTTTCGTCACAAGCTCTTAGGCTAATAAATATATTTACAACAAATGTAGTCTGTCCGATCTCTTTATAAACTCAGTTAGTCTTCGCTCTCACTCTTGGTTCAACAATGAGCTAACATCAAGAGAACCCTGCCTGGCCTGATTGCTTAATACTTCTCAAGTAAATACTAAAAACGAAAACTTTCCATTGCTAAGGAATATTTCAGTTTTTCAATAGAAGCTGCTCAATATATATAAGATCGTATTAGTATTTAAGGTACGATGGCTATGTTATGTATATAGCGATACATGGCGTTTCAAGGATGTTCCTTTTGGTCATTTTTTCATCACAAGTCAAGTCTCTCTCTCTGAAGTCTCTCTGTGAATAGAATGCGTACACATGCTCTAAGTAAGATCTAAGGGATGAACGTAATACAAAAAGGACAGGATGTTCAAGGCAAAGATTAAGGGTTCTGTTTCTCAGTTCCTCTTTCAGTTCTTGTGTTGTGCGAGATTGCGATGGTATGTATAACTGCCTAAGGCTCATAAGGTGTGGCATGGTGTGATTTCATACAATTCAACGTATAAAAAAGACGATCTTGAGGGATCGGGACACAAATATTCTTTAGATCACAAAGGGCTCTTATAAAATCAACTTGTCGTGGAGTCTTAAGAACCGAAGTCCACTCTCTTCAAGTCTTGACTTGAGTTATAAACCCATCTCTCCAACATTGGATTGCATTGTGTGTTTTCGTTTTGTGTTCCTCTTCGCTACTTCGTGTGCATGGAGGAATTCGTTTTCTTCTCATCCCACCCCACTCCGTCTTTTCACTAGACTGTGAGATACATCAAATTTTTTATGGTGCATACAACATTTCTATTTTTTCTTACACAATTCACACTCAACATAATCAACTGATATTATATGCTACGTTTACATTACACTTCGGTTTATACGCTGCATGCACACATTATAAAATTGTACACACACACACACACATTTAAGGCATGAAGATGCGGTGTTGGTGTGTAATATCTAGTGTTTCCAACTATATGATTTTATATAATATCTACAAACTATACAGTGACCTTTGTATGAATGCTTTTATTATTACAATACACTGGTAATGTCAGGCGGGTTGCATGTGTGTAACACTAACGTTTTGAAACCATTTATTACAGGTGATGTAATGAATATATTAAAGACTAATGTAGATTCATGTATAGGTGAATGTAAACAGCAATTTTGTAAGATAATTTCAATGTCTTGTGTTGTTTTTAGCTGCATTAGAATCCCCAGGGTTTATCGTTGAATTTAGGCTCAGGCTCCAGGGGCGGTATTGGCTTTTGCTTTTTCTTCCAGATGAATTTTCTGAACTTGAGCATTTCTTGAACACCGTGGCAGACAAAATAAGTATTCAGAACTGCAGTAGGATCCGTCTCGTCGGTACAAACGTTCTTTACAGCTGAAATTTTGAAATTATTATAGAAATAAGTATTTTGTAAGAATTATGAATTTAATATCATTATCTGTAATGCTACGCGGAGATGTGCATTTGCTTTTTAAATAGTACAATTAGGTACGTAAGTAAAGATATTCTGAGAATTGGTCTTTAATTACCTTTTTTTGAACGCTGAATAGGACACCGGGGACCCTTCTTCTTCTTTCCTTTCTTCCCCTTTTTTCCTTTTTTGCCCTTGCTGCCTTTGCTCTTACCTTCTTTACTGTTCCCTTTAGATTTTCCTTCTTTTCCTTCTTTGCTTTTTTTGTCTTTGCCTTTGCCATCTTTACTCTTGCCTTCTTTACTCTTTCCTGCTTCTGATTCTTTGCCATCCTTACTCTTGGCATCTTTAGCTTTCCCATCTTTGCTTTTGCCACTTTTATCTTTGCTTCCTTTACCCTTTTTCTCTGAACTGACTTTTTCTGCCAGAAATGAAATTCATTTTATCATCAACAAAATATTGTTCCTACATATTTTATCACTTAATATTCATTATTCCAACTTTACCAGTATAATAAGAAAGCCTAAATTCACAATACAAGTATAGCGTTTGTTACCTTTGGACTTTATTTTTCCGGCAGATTTAGTACCTGCTCCTCTACCATCGGTGGCACCCGTATCCGGCTTTCCTTCATTTTGACTTCCAAGAATACCAGCAATATCTCCGTATTCCCCGATCCATTCATATTCACCAGGGTACTCACCTTCTCCAGGGTATTCATATTGATAATCATCACCTGTTATCACTTCGTTTTGACCCTCCCTGTCTATCGGCACAGCTCCGGAATTTCTTTTTCCATTTTCCTGACCACCAACAGCCTCCTGCTTGATTTTAGTGTCCAACTTTCCTTCATTACTATCTTCTAATGATTTCTTGGCTCCTGAAGTTCGCCTTGCCTTTTCTTCATCTTGAGCCCCAACAGCTGCTGACATTTGTATGAATTATCTAGGATCAAATGATGAATGCCAATATTTTTGAAGGTTCAAATTACTTTGTCTCTGTCTAGTATTATAGGAGTATAGGAACGTGGAGTTTACTATTAATTCTAGAGAAGAGAAGAGCACACTTCAATTCAAGGTATGAAATGTGCTAAAATAAAAATAATGAATCACAACTTATGAAATTAACAAGTGTAATTTTCTTTTTTATATCTTTCACATGACAACATTGCTTAGTTATCTGTAGGTGCAGGTAGTTTAACTTTAGTTTAAAAAATTGTACCTTCTCAGTTTATTTTTGTACTTTTACTATGATACTTTATTTTACTTTTACAGATAGTAAGGGTTTTTTGATTACTTTTACTTAGATATTTTAAGATATTCACTTACGTAGGGGAAAAGTGGTGCGGTTGGACCAAAATTTCCTAAATTAATTTTCATGTCTCCCCAATAGGGTATTAAAAT
>JAQFYB010003166.1:0-20645 GCA_034694085.1 Pogonognathellus longicornis | reverse complement strand
AGATGACGTTCGTAGAGCTGTCTACAATTCGTCTTCCGGTTTCTTTTATGGCTTTCTTTAAGGGCGTGAACTTTACGCTTTTTCTTGCCTTTCTTACCCAGACCTTCATGTATTATTCTGTTTATGATGGTCAGGGGTACTTGTAGGTTGCGTGACATATCTCTTTGACTCATTGGGTTGTCTTTCGAGATCATCTTATCTACTTGCTTAATAATTTCCGATTTTCGGGTATTTCTTGGTTGCACTTTGGGTGGTGTTGCAAGACCAATAAGCTTTGCCTGATGACTTTTTCCTTGAAAACTCAATAGTTTATATATAGTGCCATATCCAATAGGAGTCCCATGAAGTTTCAAGTGCTGAAATATGGCGTAGCTGCTTAAAACAGCTTCGGAAAGTACTTTCACTGAATGTTCCACTTCCGGGTTTAATTTCACGGGCATTTTGAAATTTAGAGTTTTGAAACTTTCACACTATATTGATAAATTGTCACTCTACAAAGTACTAATAATGATTTTTTCCCTCAATTCATTACTTTGCCGGTTATGGGCTTAACAAATTAATACACGAAAGCCTGGAACAAGCTCTGTAGCAAGGTGCATAAAAGTCAACACAAACCCCAGCACTATACTTCATGGAGTTGGGAAATCTTTAAGCACCTTGGTGTATATCTAGGTAATGTTAATGTTAGTACCTATTTTTGTGCAATTGTATTAGGAATTAACAATTAAAATGTCATTTTTTGCTTTATGATATTTTAGGCCTAAAATGTTATGTGTGCAACTCTGCATTTGACAAAGATTGTGATGGGAATCCGCCCGAGAAGTATCTCGTGCAATGCTCACGAACTACTTCACAACCCGTGTTTCAAGCGGAAAAGGGTCATACAGGTACTAAAACAAAGCGGGGAACCCGAGACGACGATTTTGGACCTCTTTTGAATACCACCTTGTATCCACCTCCCCTCAAGGATGCAGGATACACTTTGTGCAGAAAAATGTCGCTTACCATCCCCGAACAAAATAATGGAAGTATGTACAGCTTTTTTCCTGTTTTTTATGCACGATTGAATGTGTATTCATTCTTGTCCATCTGACTGACAAGTGAACAAATGAATTTGCAGAGACGGAAAAGGATTTTCTGTTCAAAATATTGTGAATTAAGAGTTTATTGGTACTTTTTATGCCGCAGAACTTCAGACAAAGCCTGCACATTCAAGAGTATTTAGATCTTGCGGCTGGGTGAATGAAAGCAATACACCATTGTCTTCCACTTGTAAATGGGGGACAGGAGAAGGAATCCAAAACTACATGTGTTATTGCAGTGAAAATGGATGCAATGATGCTCGAAAGTTGCATAATGGGTTGATCCTTTCAGTGACACTAGTTATGGCCACTTTTGTACACTGGATGGTCAATTAAAACCCAATGCAAATAATGTTCACAGGAATTTAGAGTACGAGATGTCTATAAATAACGTTAGGATTTTTATCCAAGGAATAATGACAATGTCAAAATGCTAACAAAGGGTTATGTTGTAGGTATGATGTATGCACCATTATAAAACTCAAATCGCACCGAGTTTGTTTTTATGTACAGGGGTTGTTATTGTACTTACATGAAAGTTACTATATGTAAATCTTTTTTTCAAAATAAAATACATAAAGCTCTAAATTACCGTGCCCTTTTAGTGGAACTAGCAATTTTCGGCATAAATACTACACGATCATACCATTGACACTTTTGTACATCATAATAAACATCATAAGTTTTGGAGACCTCCCCTAAGTCGATTTCTAGCTAAAGCCTTGCTTAAAATCATATAATTTATGGAAATGTGTTCGTGAAGAGTAGCACTATAAATCTCACAATCAGTTTAGTTTAATACTTTCAGTCTCTCAGCCAAGGCTGTATTTAGGGGGCAAAGGGGTTAATTGCGCGCCCCGAAATCGGAAAAAATAGGTTATTTTACCAAATAAGTGCAAAAATTGAAAAAAAATCGCGATACGCGCGAATTTGATACATTTTTCATTTTAGGATGATTTCGGCCTAAAATAGCTCAAATTTTTCACACGGCAATGGACAATTTTGCCCACTATATTGGTATTTTGCCCCTCCTTAAATCCAATCCTTAATACGGCCTTGCCCTCTGCAGCAGAGGTTGTCTACGTCGCAATATTTTAATGTTCTAGAAAATCATGTCTCGGCAGACTGACATTGAGTAGACTTTGATTTTGTTTAAATACATCAGAGAAAGCCAGTCCAAACTAAATCAAGGTCTATGCTTGTTGTAACTATTAAATAATATTCACGCGATAGGTACTGGTAATTAACTGGGTATGATGAGAATTTATTAAGATAAAGTTATGCATAAGTAAATATACTTTCAACCAATCTGTATATGTTGAAAGACAATAAAACCTAAGTACATCTTCACTACATGACAATTATTATGCAACTAGTTCATGTCTTTAATCTCTTAGCAGTTAATTTTGTTCTTGGAAGAAGAAGGTGAAGTGTATGTGAGATGATGAAAAAGGTAAGAATTGTTGATAGACGAAGATAGAAGATTTAGTCGATTTTATTGTATTGTATACACACTTGTTGATCGCACTATAGAATAAGATCGTACGGATACATTATCGGATCACACCATGTTTTAGTCAGCAGCAGTATAGGATCATTATTATTACATCACATCTCTTGAGATTCTCTCCTCAATACACAAACCCAATAAGCAAGAAGTATCCACATATTTTATAACTACGCTAAACACACATTTCTAGCCGAAAGAGAAAATAGTTCAGAGAAATGCTATCCTATAGAAATAGTAGCAGAGCATGATATTTATTGTGGGTGTTCGTATTATAATATTATTTACGATTCAAGTGCAATACCTCACACACATCTACTTAACCATGAACTAGTAGCAACTTTAGGAAAGACTCAAAGAATACAGACAATTATAATATTAATTGCTAATGCACATTTTTAATTTGGAACGAACTCTCAGTGCATTTGTTAGTTTAACATTGAAATTCAGATTTAAGTTTATTTACCGTGATCGTGATGATCATGAGTTCACATTTAGAGTGAAATAAATCATGCTCCTTATTTTTTCATGTGAAATTGACCAGCCTAGTCAAATCAATATTATTACTATGTACTTTGTCTCATCCGCCTTAGTATTGCTTGTGTGTGACATTGCAATTTGAACCTATGTACAAGTTCCTGTGTATGTGTGTGTGAAAATCATGAAAAGTATCTATATTACAAAATAGGACAAAAAACATTATTAGTAAATAAAACAAACCTACCTAACAAAACTGACTACAAAGAATGACACTCCAACTAATGACTGAACACAAAAATATTAAAAACAGACTAATTATTACTTTCATAAGAATAAGGTAAAGTAAATATATTATAATATTTCATGTGAAAGGATAATTTTCTATTTTAGAAAATAAACTAAGAATCTACTACCTACTATCTAGTACCTAATAATAACACAACAATTGGTATCTCACTCAACAGTAATAATATTATAATCGTAATTGCATTCGTGATTGGAAAGCTCAAGAACAATAATTACTTCGTAATTACAAATTAGTCAACTTGCGGTAACAAAGTATAATATACCTAATAATACAAATACTAAAAATGTACATAATAATAATTAATAATAATTATAACAATAATAATATGACGATACCTGCAATTGAATAACAATTAATGTGTAAAACTGCAAACTTTGTATCTCGTGTACATAATGTTAATATAATAATGCCCTTGCTGGAAGCACATGCTTATTGTCAGGAATTCCTAACTTTAAATTCTTATAATTGAGTTTGAATAAGATGTAATGTAATGTTACACACATAATAATTAATAGTAGTGTATCATATAGACATCAATGAGTTGCTAATGAAGTCACATCCATCTAACTAAGCTAAGTCATAATTCAGTTATTAGTTTCTCCTAGATATATTATAATATTTCATTTACAATATATATACCAATAATATTATGCTACAACTACATACCACTAGGAGCCTACACATGAAGTGCAGCTTCATAGCGATACTTTGCTAGGTCTACTAGATAATAGTTTCTTTATCAACTGGCATTAGGTACTCATATTATATCCTTCGTCATTAACCGTTATCGAAACATTTCGTTATGTTGCCCTTCCTGATTCCATAATATCATCATATAATATAAGTAGAATATTATGTGGTAGAAGAACTACATAATATTCTTATGCTATACATTTCTACCAAATATTTAGTACTCAGAATACAATTCTCAGCGTTAACACACTAAAATTTAAAAGTCTTACTGTAGAGTAGTAAGTTATGTTATTTTGCTATTTTTGTAGATACTGATTATCCTGTTGACTTTCTAACTTGACGTGACTGAGGGCTTTATTTGGTTTTGCTGTGGTATATAGAAGTGCGGAGGGTAAGTGGGTGGGTGGTCAAGTATTAACAGTAAGTAGGTACACATTGCACTAATTCATTTTGATACGAATCTATCCCTTTTGAGACTGGAGAGCCTGAATCACACCACCAATTGCTGGAAGTGTCGAAGTTCCCATTAAGAACTCGTCCACTTCTCGAGCGCATTGTCGACCCTCCGAAATGGCCCACACAACCAAAGATTGACCTGAAAACACATTAAAATCAATTAGATTTTTTCATGAAACGCGATGATGCAATATTGTAACGTTCGTTATGTTCGTCAGTGTGAGTTTGGGTTTTATGCGGTATAGTACTTACCACGTCGGCAATCTCCAGCAGCATACACTCTTGGAATATTTGTAGAGTACCGACCACGTCCAGTAGAAATATTGCTTCGAGCGTCTTGCTCGATTTCCAATTCGGAAATAATAGACTTTTCAGGTCCAAGGAATCCCATAGCCAGTAAAACCAAGTCGCATTTGTAAATCTGTAAAAAAAAATCCCGGATAGGTCCATTTTTTAAAAGTCAGTAGTTTTATAACTAATAATATTTACAAATATTTTATAGTATTGGAAATCTACTTACAGTTTCCGAGCCAGGAATTTCTTCCATCTTCCATCGTCCTGTTTCATCTTTCTTCCAATCGACTTGAACAGTACGAATACCTAAAATCAATAAAAATCAATAAAAGACCAATCGACGAGGCTTTGGTATCACTGCTGTAATATGATACGATATATAGTCAAATGTGCAATAGTGTACCTGCTACGTGACCGTTGCCATCATCAAGGAATTCCTAGCAAACCAAAAAGACATTTTATAAATAGTTCATTAGTATGCAAAAGTGCGAAACTATTTGATTAGAAGGTAACGGAGCAAGCGGGTATTGGCTTACCTTGCTCATTGTACTGAATTTCCTTGGATCGTTTCCAAACTTGATTTTGACTTCTTCATGACCATAGTCAACCTTAAAAGTGCGAGGCCACTGTGGCCAGGGGTTGTCCCGTGCCCGACTATTTGGTGGCTCGCTGAGGATTTCAAAGGTGACAATAGATTTGGCACCTTGTCTCAACGAAGTACCGATGCAATCACAACCAGTGTCTCCTCCTCCAATGACAATGACGTCCTTATCTTTAGCAGACAATGGCAGATGATTGATGGAATTCCCCATTTGCTTCTTTTGCCAAGTTTCTAAGAAGTTCATTGCGTAGTGAATTCCTTCCAAATTTCGGCCCGGAATAGGCAAGTCTCTCGGCCAAGTAGCTCCAAGACACAGAGCCACTGCGTCATATTCGTCATACAACTCCTAATAATAATACAGTAAGCAATTTAGTAAATACGTAATTGAATACATATACCTAATTGTTTAAAATGAAAAACTCTGATTACCTTTGCACTCAAATCTTTGCCTACGTGAACATTCATTTTGAATTCAATTCCTTCTTGCTGCATCAGTTTCACTCTTCTTTGCACAACTGTTTTTGACAGTTTCATGGTGGGAATGCCATATTGGAGTAATCCTCCTGCCCGATCATTCCTTTCAAAAACTGTAACCAAATGTCCAGCTTTATTTAGCTGGTGGGCTGCAGCTAAGCCGGACGGTCCACCGCCAACCACTGCAACCTTCTTTCCAGTACTAGGAACAATTTATGTAATTATTAATAGGGGAACTTTAATCTCATAAATGCTTGAGTACCAATTTTTGTAAATTGAATATAAATTATTGGGTACCGGAATGTTGGAGGATCTGCAATCATCCACCCCTTTTCGAATGCATGATCAATAATGGAACATTCGATATTTTTTATTGTAACTGGCGGTTCATTGATTCCAAGAACACACGCTCCTTCACAAGGAGCTGGGCAAACTCTGCCAGTAAACTCTGGAAAATTATTTGTTTGCAACAACTGAGACAAAGCCTCTTTCCAGTTGTCTTGGTAAATCAAATCATTCCATTTTGGAATAATATTTCCCAGGGGACATCCGTGACTGGATTGGCAGAAAGGAACTCCACAGTCCATACAGCGAGCTGCTTGTTTACGAAGACCATTACGAACGCCTTGCCAATTGTAAATCTCGTCCCAATCATCGAGTCTTTTCTCTGCTGGGCGATACACGCTCTTCTCTCTCGGGTATTTCACAAAACCACGAATTTTGTCTGGAATTGTTTCTTCAATATCTTGAACTTTCGGCTCTTCCTTCTGAACCTTTGTTGTATCTGGGACTGGAATGCTTATTGTCTCTTCTTCCGCCATCTGCTTAAGAGCTCTCTGGTATTCATACGGGAACACCTAAAAATTCATAATAATTTCAAATGCAAGTCTGTGATCTTTCAGTCAATAATTTTTGATTCACAAATGGAATGACTATTGTGTAAAGGGACCACAAAATAAAACTAACTGTGAATGAATATTTTCACTAACCTTTGTGAAATGCCTTGCGGTCGCAGGCCAGTCTGCAAGAATTTTTGCAGCAATAGCAGAGCCGGTTTTTGCTTGGAACTCTAATAACAATAACCCGACTTGCTCAATATCCTCGTGTTTTTCCAGAGAAAGAATTTCAACCATTTCTTGATTGCATTTTCTAAACCATCAAAGAATAAGACGATTTAACAATAATTAAAAATTGTAAAGCATTTTGAAAATACAACTCAGAAATGCAAGTTTACGCTGGGAATGTTCCTTCAGGATCATAAATGTATGCAAGTCCTCCACTCATTCCAGCGGCGAAATTACGGCCAGTTGCACCAAGAATGATTGTCATTCCACCAGTCATGTACTCGCAACCGTGATCACCCACTCCTTCAACAACAGCAACGGCTCCAGAGTTTCGCACACAAAATCTCTCAGCAGCAATTCCGCGGAAAAAGGCTTTTCCTGACGTAGCACCATAAAGACAAACGTTTCCAACAATCACATTATCCTCACTCTTGAATTCCGTTCCTTTGGGTGGGAAAATAACAATCTCCCCTCCAGACAGACCCTGCCGATCAAATAATGCAATTATTAAACCAACATCTAGCTTTGTGGTATAATATTTTAAAAAACAATACGTACTGTATGTACAGTAAATGTTGTACCTTTCCGACATAATCATTAGCATCTCCTTCAAGAGTCACAAGAATTCCCTTCACCATAAATGCACAGAAGCTTTGACCGGCTGAGCCAGTCAACTTGATATTGATACTGTTGTCAGGAAGGCCCTCATCACCGAATTCCCTAAATTGAAAAGAGTTTAATAATTACAAACTAATTGTGATTGTTATGAACAAAATGTGATTATTATTATATGATTGTTAATCAATGGGCTATTAAATGGAGTTTTCATAGTGCCTCATCAATAATACCTACTTGGCAATGTGATAACTTAAAGTAGTGGCGTATGCTCTAGCACTGTTGACGATCTCCATTTCAATATCAACACGACTTTGAGTTCCTTCAAGAACAGGAGCTGTCATAGCCAACAATTGATTGTCAAGTCGTTTCTCCAATTCAAAATCTTGGCTGACAGATCCGCCAACAATATTGACGCCGGGTCTCATGTACAAAGCATTTTTCAACAAATCTCCAAAATTCAGGTAACGAGCTTTTATGTGAGTTGTCTCTCGCACTTTCAACAGATCCGTGCGACCCACAAGATCTTGAAAGCGACGGATTCCCATCTTGGCCATGTCCTTGCGTACTTCTTCAGCAAGCATGAACAAATAATTGACGACATATTCTGGCTTTCCTTCGAATTTCTTGCGCAGAACAGGATCTTGGGTTGCGATTCCCACAGGACATGTATTTAAATGGCATTTCTATTGCAAACAAATTTTATTTACTCTTGTGTAGCAATAACAATCCAATTCACTTTTATGTATTTAAAGATTCTCAAAATACTGTTAAAAGCATTTACGGAACAGTAGACTTACTCGCATCATGGTGCAGCCCATGGCAATCAATGGAGCAGTTGAGAAACCAAACTCATCAGCTCCCAACGCAGCTGCCACAATAACATCGAATCCTGTACGAATTTGACCGTCAGCTTGCAACACAACTCTTGATCTTAAATTATTCAGCACAAGCGTCTGATGAGTTTCTGAAATGCCAAGCTCCCACGGTAAACCCGCAGCCTTGATTCCTAAGAACGAAATGGTGTTGATTAAACATGTAGTAAATATTTTATATTTAGCTCTTTATCTAACAAATTTTCAAAGGACAATGCATTCAAGTTGGTTTAGATTTGTTCCCTTCCTAATAACTACTGAAATTCATTATGAAAGAATTTCGACTCTTGTCCCATCAAGAATCTCGTAATCTACAAATTAGTAATGAATTTAATTATTTGTGTCAATACCTGTCCATGAACTGGCTCCAGTTCCACCATCGTGTCCGCTTATCACAATGTGTTCAGCTTTCCCTTTAGCTACTCCGCTGGCAACAACACCAACACCTATGCGAAAAACAAGGGCAACTTATATGAATTGTACATTTTTAGATTCACAATTCCCAAATCTTTATAATGAATAAGATGCAAAACTAGACAAAAGTTAAAAGTAGGACTGTATTTCCAATTTAAACTCACCAACTTCCGAGACTAGTTTAACAGAGATCCTGGCCTCAGGGTTGGCGCATTTGAGATCGTAAATGAGCTCGGCTAAATCTTCGATAGAGTAAATATCGTGATGTGGTGGTGGAGAAATTAGTCCGACAAAAGGAACGGAATGTCGAGTAGCAGCAATATCTTTGGTGACTTTATAGCCGGGTAGTTCTCCTCCCTCACCAGGTTTGGCACCTTGGGCCATTTTAATTTGCAAATCGTCAGAATTGGCTAAGTAGCCAATTGTAACACCAAATCGTCCACTGGCAACTTGCTTGATTCGGGAACGTTTGTTAAACATGGGGTCTTGATCCAAATATCTCTCTGGATTCTCTCCTGAAAATACAACCAGTATACAAAAATGTTAAATTATGTAAGAAATACGAATTAATATGGATTTCTAGACAATCTTATTGCATAATAATTTTAAAGCTAATTAATAAAGGCAGGACTAGTGACCTCCTTCTCCCGTGTTGCTTCTGCCTCCAATACGATTCATTGCAATAGCCAAAGTTTGATGAGCCTCAATACTGATGCTGCCAAAACTCATGGCACCCGTAGCGAATCGCTTGACGATTTCAGAAGCAGGTTCAACTTCGGTGATATCAATTGGGACATCATTAAACGCTAAATCCAATTGTCCACGAAGGGCACAACCCCTGCAGCTTTCCATTGCCGACTCGATATATCGTTCAAACGCAGTTTTGGAATTATTCTTCACTGCTTCCTGTAGATTGGCAATACTCACAGGGTCGTTGATATGTTTCTCACCACCCTGACGCCAATGGAACTGTCCAGGATTCCTTAATACCAAATTGTCACTCTCTCGTTCTTGGTAAGTTAGAGCATGTCGCTCAAAGGCTTCTTCTGCCAAAACTTTGAAAGTCACTCCTCCAATTCGACTAGAAGTTCCTTTGAAACACTTATCAATGACTTCATCGGCCATACCAACCGCTTCAAAGATCTGTGCTCCTTTGTAAGACTGTAAGGTTGAAATTCCCATCTTGGCCATTACCTTGGCTATTCCAGTCTCCATTGCATACGCGTAGTTCTAATTATAAAATAAATTAGCAATACCTTAGCATTGATTCATACTTTCTTTGAAGAATCTTCATTCATCTTATATTATAAGGATTTTGATAAAGGTTGCATCTTGTATTTATTAAGCATTTCATTTCTACCTCAAAAATCTGTTTGTCTGTTACAGCCGCTTCAAGAACTCCTTCCTTCCTAAGAATCGATGCCGTTTCGAAGACGAGGTAAGGGCAGATGCCATCGGCTCCATATCCAAGCAGCACACAAGCATGATGAACCTCTCTTGCTTCTCCCGTTTCCAGAATTAGTCCCACTTTCATCCTCTGTCTTTCTTCAATCAAATGATGGTGTACAGCTCCCAATGCCAATAGAGCGCTTATTGGAACCCTACAAAAACAAATTAATGTCAAAATGGAAATCTTAAGTCTAAAGTATTTCATTTGACCAATTTAATTTAAAATTAGCAATTTCAAAAGAATACACTCCAAAAAAAACCACAATTTTAATTATTTACCTTTTTGGACCAGCAGCGCGATCAGATAGTACAATCATTTGATAATTATTTTCGGCAGCTTGACAAGCTTCTTTGCAGATCCTATTTAGTCCATTGGATAATCCACCTGCACCCTCTTTCTTGTCAAATGTGATATCTAATACCTTAGTCTGTAATGATAAATAAATCATAAAATGCAACAACTGATTGAAATGCTCATATGAAAAGCTGAAAAAATAATTGTGCAACATTTTTAAAGGAACTAACCCTCCATCCTCGATGCCGGGTAGCTTTGAGAACCTCCATATCTCCCAAAGAAAGAATGGGGTGAGGTATGATAAGCCGATGGCATTGCTCGGCACTGGGTTCCAAAATGTTTGACTCGGGACCAATGGGGCAAGCCAAAGACATGACAATTCTCTCACGGAAGGGGTCAATTGGCGGATTGGTGACCTGTGTAAGTGGACCATACGGAAAGTACCCAACCAACAAGATTTCTGAATTAGATAATTGAAGTGGATAGAATATTGATGAAAGCTGAATGTCTTTGTACCCGGTGAACGAGTGTCAGTGCTGTGACACCACGTCATCAATGATTAGACCCTGCCCTTTATTTTGTTTTCTGTCTCTCTCTGTTTGACACAGCCTGTCTGCTGCTGACTCTGTCTCACTCACACACCAAGCAACCAACATGACAGGCTACGGATCGGTAACGGATCGGTACGGTATGGGTGATTGATGAATAGAAGCTACCTCAGGGAACTGGTTGGTATAAAGCAATGAAATAAATTAATTTTTGAATTTGAGTTATCACCTGGGCAAAAAGCTGCTTGAAGTATTCATACGGCAGTGGTTGGAACAAAGACAGACATGCCAAAGGGGCATCATTTCCCATAGAGCCCAAAGCCTCCTTCCTGCCAATTCACAATACAGCTAATATTTCAGTTTAGTTTTTATTTCTTTTCCGCTTTCATAGCACACCCTTAAACTACACGGTCATTTCTGCGTCTAGATTCTAGAAACATGTTCATCTTAGATATGCTCTCGAAACATCATAATGATAACAGTGTTAGTTTAGCAGTAATTCTTAAGAATTAAATGTAGTATTTAGTAGTCAAAATTACTTATTGGAGGTTGAATATTAGTCGTGCAGTAGTGGTACCTACAAGTTTGGACCTACAAGAGATACCTTAATTCGTTATAGAACTATAACTTATGGATTCGCTTTTCGTCTGTCATTCCAGTCCAAGCAAGCATTTAGCACTATATGGGCAGCGGAAGAAAATCGATTTCAGACTTACTTGGTAGTGACCATGGGTAGCATTAGTAAGTTGATTGTTTCCACAGTATAACCAAACATTCCCAAACGCTTATCTGCGGTGTACCGGTAGACTGTTCCTGAAATTACATTATTTTTAAATGTCATTAGTCATTACACAGTAATAGTCATTTAGTTTGTATAGAAGTCTAGCAGGGTGTATAAGGGAATGAATGATTTGCTACAGATAATTACTTTTTACTCTATATAGTCAAAAGAACGGAGAAGCAGTCAAGTGGGGAATGACCAATAACTAACGAAAATTGTAGGAATTGGTTTTGCAGCGACGTAAATCTAATGGAGTGGATACACTTTCATGCGTTTAGATTAGAAGGGAAAGTAAACTGACGAACCATTCTTTTCCTTGAGAGCGTCGATTCCATTTGTATTATCAAAGCCATTCTCCACTTCACCATTAGCCTCGATTGGAGGTTCAAAGGTTAAAGGACCAATGTGGGCGTCTCTTAATTCGTCCATTGTAACTTGTTCTTGAAGCCACTTCTGATAAGGTCGAGATCGGGCAATCTGTAATTTTAACGCTTCGTCCTTTATGTAATTCTTTTCCTTTGTATCTACGAGAAGCATTCTTCCAGGTTTCAGACGCCCTTTCTGCACTATATTTCCAGGATCTGTGTCATAAACACCTACTTCGGAAGCCATCACCATTATATTGTCTTTTGTCACGTAAAACCGGGACGGACGTAATCCATTCCTGTTAATTATCAATCAATTCAATATAGTTTCAATGTTTTACGACCGCTTTGTCCATACTTCCACTAATAACAAACACGTTTTCACCCGCACATAAATAAATTCCTGAAAATTCAAATCCTGCTTTTTACATGAAGTCAAAAGAAGGATGTATCTAATCTGTAGCTAATTCTGTACAACAGAAATACGTAATGACATTAGGATTGATGAGGATGAGATCAAAGGTAATTTATTACCGATCTAAAATGGCTCCGATATATCGACCATCAGTGAAAGCCAACAAAGCAGGGCCATCCCATGGTTCCATGGCACATGCAGCCCAACGGTAGAAATCCTTTTTCTCTTGGGACATCAATGGGTCGTTGTGCCATGCTTCAGGTACCATCGTCATCACAGCCTGTATAAATCACAAATGACAAGACAAAACAAACATTACTTATCTTTCCAGCAAAAGTAATCTTGAAAAATAGAAACGGAAAAAGAAAAACAATGATGTATGTTTGTCTAAATAGGTGCATTACTTTTATTTCACAACATGTCTATCCTTTTCAAACAATCACCCGGAATCTACAATCTCCCATTATAAATCCACTCTTTCCTAGTCACTTAAAAGCAAATCTATTATTTATTTAAATGTTAAATACCAGTCACATAGTGAATAATCTCCTCCAATCGATATAGAAGTTACGCAGTCCCCCAGACAAACAAAAAACTTTCTAAAAGCTTTTTGGTAGTAAATGAATTATGATCTCGGTATTTATTTATAACGTCCTTTCTTTTTAAATAAATTATGACAAATGCTTGCCTTTATTTCTAGATTATATGTTTACTGGGTTTACTATAAAAATTAAATGTATAGTTTGAAAATCGCCTTCTCTGCATTTTCCCTGTTCCAGGGAATTAGTAAAATATTATAAATCAAAAGCAGATTCTTGTCAATTTATAAGAGGTAGATGATGTGCAGAAATTGCTAATATTCAAAAATTGCATAAGTTTGCACATTTGATATCATTAGAGTTTTGGACCCGTCAGCGGAAGTGGTCTCTCAGGTTGGTTGTGTGTCTGAGTGCAATAAAAGTTGCAAAACGACGAAGGTATGAGTAAAGAGATAATGGGATGTACTGTCAGTGTGGGTGTCAGTCAAATCAAAGAGAAAATATGGAGGGCAGGAGAGATTTTACCTCGGGGAGAGAACGACCACCAGCCTGAACAAGAAATTCTAGAACACAATCTGCTGAGCCCGAATCCGACAAGTTTGGCTCAACCACTGGATACAATCTCTTCAAATTGGCTCCAAAAACTTTATTCTTCATGACTCCCTCACGAGCTTTCATCAGATTCACGTTCCCACGCAAAGTGTTGATTTCTCCATTGTGAGCCAGCATTCTATATTTAGGGTCCATAACAAAATATTACTCCAGCTATCTGTAGAACCTTAATTTAATTACCGTCACTACGAATCTAATTCCCTTATTTCGGTATTTACCCAAAGGCAAAGGTGTAACAACGAACAACCCTTGACAAACCCACAACACAAGTTTCTGAGGTAATTTCTTGAGAAAGCTCAGAATTTCTCCAGGCTTTGTGTGTTCAGTGCAGTAATAAAGCGGGGATATAATAGCAATAGTGTTGTGACAGGATGAAAGTGCAAAAGTACCTTAGTGGATGAGCTCGCTCCCAAGACGGAAAAGTGTTCGTACTGAATCTGAAATTTAAATTGATGGAAATTATACAAGTTACAGTAGTTGCTGCTTTGGATTTCAACACTCTGTGTAAATTGAAAAACTTTTCTCGGATATTCGCTACAAGGGAACTAATACTTTCCCCACAGTATTATAAAATGGTAGAAAGTTGATTCAGTTGAAAGAGCGACTTGGCAAACAATTCAGATGGTTTCATTTACGTAACTCACTTCAGCTACATCCATCTCTTCAATAACACATGCCACCTTCTTTAACAGCCTTTAATCAAATAACTCAACTTTGCTTTCTACTTCTGCACGTTCGTTTAATTTTCTAATTTATTACGATCTCGTGTAAGGTTGTAAATAATTAGGTGCTTGTTTAACTAGAAAGATAACCTAATACATAATAGTAGCTATTCCTGTAATGAATAATGAAATGTGTTAGTAATTATTACAAAATATAATTTGCGAATTCATTTTCATACCTTGTGTGCACTAAAGCCAGGAAAGTCTTAAATTCGGGATTCTTCAGTTCAGGGTAGTAGTTCCATAACTGTAAATCCGTGCAAATGTACATTGTAGTAAAACATTTTTGGATTTCTACTAAAAATCATGCTAGCTAAAGTCTATATTTTTAAATAATATATATTGATGCGTAAATTCTCACCTGCTCGGATGTTAATTGACCTTTGTAAACCACAGTTGAGGTCGACAGAGAGCAAATGTAAAAACGAGCACCAGGTCGGGGAATTGTGTGCGTTGCCCTTTTCCGCAGACAAAATACCTGAAATTCGAATAACGATCGGGAATTATGGGGTAACTTGAACACACAAATGGAGACCCGAGTTGCCCGAGTACCTAAGTTAAGCCCTTAAAAGTTTTCTAAAGGGAATAAAATAATGTTAAATATGTGTCCAAAGATGTAAGTTTACTTAGTTTACAAGAGTCACATCTTTATAAATGTCGCATTTAAAGAAAGCCTGCCACATTTATTCCTGTCATGTAAAATTACCCTCGGGATTAGTGCTCGCAAATTCAAACATGTACTTCGTCAGTTAAAGTTATGAGAAATCGAGTTCTTGTGTTCTATGACATAACATATAAACACAATATCTTAATCTTCGGTCATAGTCATACCTTCTGTTTATTCAGTTAAATGAGTTAGAGTATAATATTACGTTATTAAGAAATTCATATTCACTCAAATTGTATTTATCTACAATCTTGTGATGGTGAGATACCACAATTACATGTAGAATGAAAAAGAGAAAATACGACTGTTATGAATAATTGAATGCAAGGTACAGTATTACACAATATGAACACAAGCTATTTGTAGATTGTGCAACTTCCTTTCTAAATGCATAATGCCCCCTACTAAGGGGCCCAGTGTGTTTAATATAATATTTTGACCTATATACAATCATACTATAGAATACTTCGGTGTATTAATGTGGTTGTAAAGTTCTCCATGATTCTTACTATTCACGAAATGGGAGTTTAGCTGTATTGAGAGTTTTAGTGCTTTGATGGTTGAGAGCGGTTACCTGTCTAGATATGGCAGCTGGATCAGCTTGATCTCCGGTGAGGAAAACCTGTCGCATAAATGGCTCCGAACCACGAGCAACTTCACCGATCGATCTGTTATCCGTCGGAACAGTTCTCCAGCACAACACCTGGAACACATCAATCAAACAAAAGTATTTTATCAGCTCCAGTAGAGATTATTTACAACCCAGTTACCTTTCTCATTACTCTTCCATACTTACACCACACATAGTAAGATAACACGCAATAAAAGCTCATGTTTTTGCAGACATTTCTAATATTTATAATAGTTCTTCAGTTTGTAACTATTCAATTTGTAAAATCGATAGCTACATTTCCCTTAAAAAGGATTATATCATTTATGGTGGCAATGGTGATTGTTGTTACATAATGTTGATTCGTTTAAGTTTTCACTTATAAGAACATTTTTATTGTCGGGCACTGTTAAATCCTCTTCAAATTCTCTACACTAATTTCAAACTATGTGTGTGTATTTAGTAAGCCAAAAAATTGTAGTAGAATTTATCAAGGGTCACAACTTCGAAAATAGGTACTGCAAATGTTTAAGGCGATTAGTTAAAGTAAAAGGTATTCTAAGGTAGTTTCTTAGGTGAAAGTTTGCGAGCATTCACTAGAGTTATAATAGGATTTGTAAGAGTCCGTTTCTGACTCAGACAAAGTTGAAAAAGACCGTCTCGCCCCATTTGAGTTTCTTTTTCATATAAATGCCTCTCTTTCGTTCAAAGTCGGTTTAATCAATTGAGTACAGTGCACATGGATGACTTCAAATGAATTTGGGCTGCAAAGTCTGAACATCTTTTGTTGATCGTCCTTTTTAATTTCTTTTCAGTTTCTCATGGAATTAGGGGTTTGGGGTGTATAAAGTGAAAATGCCATTAGAGTTTTACAATCACGTGGATATCTGTTCTTTTGATCTAACCAGTGTAATGAGTTAATAAGTATAGGGACGACGTGCTTGTTCCCGCATATCAATTTATACACATCAACTTACACAAGCACATCGTCCATAACTTTCTCTGGTTACATCAAAAGTCCAGTTTAAAAGGCTAAACTGCACGTGATTACACACAGACACACTGTAAGCAATTTTACTATTAATTATGCTATTCTCACATGCATAGCTTGGTGTGTAATAAACCTTTTCTAGGAAAAGTAAATTGAGCTAATGTTAATTAAATGAATACTCCTAAATGAGTTTTTCACTAATGAAACAAAGTGTGCAGACCAATCTCATGCCAGGAATTTCCAGCTTTGCAATTTGAAACTGTAGGAGTGAAAGTACCTCTTGCTAAAAATCATTTCCATAGTCCGAGCTAGAGAACGAACTATATAATCCGAAATCAAGCTATCCATCTGTTAATTAATGAGTGTTATTTGCATAAGTACTTTATAAGTTTCCTGAATCATTAATAATGCCCGTGTATTTGCTGTAGAGCAATCTCTAGACATATCTCACACGATATCTCAACTTTTATTCACCCTTTGCCCAATCATTCCAAATGAGCACACGACTCTGATTATAAGTAAACAAAAAAGATTAATTTCGTGTGTAAAAAGTGTAGTCAATGCATGCAAGCTCCTTCCTCACGACTAGGCACATAACACATCTTTCAACGTTTTAATGCTTAACTCTCTTTTAATGCGATTACGTTGAAACTAGTCCTTTGGCCCTGCTCTTTCCACTTTTGGAAACATCCAATTTGCGAATTCGTGTATCTGTAGCTACGTGTTAGTGACCAGAGAGCTCGAAAGAACATAATAACTCGTGTAATAACTTTGTACAGTGAGCTTGGCGGATATGTGGAGCATGTAGCACAAAACATAAAGCTGTAAAAGACTATAAAAAAGCGTGAGGTTTCACTTGGAACTTTCTCCGTGTAAGTGAAATTAAAGCCAGGCTTCCCGACCAAGTTATTATGTTATGGGAGCTGTGACTCATACAAAACCTTGCAAATATTTCTTGCCCGTCCTGTGTCTCGGTTCAAGTACAGTTGAAAGTCAATGCTTTCGCAAGTAATATACGTACATACATATGTAGGTATTTATATTGCACAAGCTGTATTTAAATCTATAAATTCATCGTTGCCTGCATTTCTTGTGGTCATAAAGTAGAACGATATAGTGTAAGGTGCAAAGTTTGGGTGAATATTGCAGTCCCAAACTCGGGAAAGTAGGAAACTAAGTTACAACCGTCTTAACTCTTATAATACCTAACTTAGGTCAAGTTTTCGCTCCTGCTTTTCCAAAGTTTGAAATTATATACATACATAGTATTGTACATTTTGTATAGAAATTCTTACTTGGATGTGGGTTGTAGCTTACATATATTGGGGTTAGTAAGTGTTTGTGTTGATGTTATAGACGAATATTTTATTCTGTACCATGACCTATTTAGTTGGGCTACAACTTGATATTATTTTATACCGACATGCTTTGTAGTACTGTATAGCAAAGGTTTCTGGTTGTAGAAATATAATTTATCTTTCTTTGTCTTTACTGACATCCGCATTTTCGGCCTGTCTTATATCTTCCGTCTCTTTCCTTTTTGACAAAGCCACTTATATTCTTACACTGTGAACATATATGCAGCATATAAGCTGTAATGTTAGTATTAGGCACATTCTACGTGGGTATACTTTGTAAGTCTCTGAAGCAGACGTCGTCATCGATCCTTCTACGTTTATTTTGTATTTCTTGTGTATGCTGGTAGGAGCTACTCCTATACAATCTATATAATCTGCTGATACACGATTCTTTATACTCCTTGGTTTTCGTGCATTAAAACGGGCACTAGAGCTGTATTTAAATTCTATAACGAGTGTACTTAAGTACTTGCACAGAATGTGCTTTGGCTCACATCCTCCAAAGTTTGATAATGTCCATACAGTATATCTAAGACCGTGTATGCGCCATATGTTCCCTGATATAATTTCATATCAGCGTATATGCATATAACATATATGTAGCTACATATATTTTATATACGTAAGTATATATTTGAAGTGCATATTTTACATGGTATGTCTATATGCGTGTATACTGCCAGAAGTCACAGTGAGAACATCCCTTATAATAACAATAATAATATTACTGGAATACTTTCTCCGCCTACGATTGCAAAGGAAAAGTAGGTGTAGTTTATACATGTAAAAGGCCAGGAGCTAGACAATATTTACTATAGATGAAAAACGTGTTTTTACAACAAAAGGAGTATTATAAAGAATATATAGACACAGTATTCTTGAAATGTTGCAAACAACGAGCAATTCTTTTCGTCCACCTCTATATGCAATCCACCAATAATGAAATGTTTTTCCAAGTCCTTTCTCTCTCCGGGAGTTTCCACCCCTATGATATTTTAGACGTCTAGAAGAATGGAAATCGTTCTCGGATATTTCGAGAATTTCATTTCGTTTCACATCCACACTACATCTCTTCCTCTACACTTCTGCTTATACAAATGCTCTATTTCTGACACTTCTATAGCTCCTTTAGCCGGTTTTGGTAACTGTAGTATTTCTCGAGTGTAGTTGGGATTCTTTGGTGGTGAAAGGAGTTTTAGGTAGGTACATCCTTTCCCTTTCTCGTGTATATAGAGACACCGCTGTATAGTATCTCTCCACTTTCCCGGGTATATTCTTTATATTAAGTATATTTTCGGGTTCAACCCAGTTCACTTGTCTGCAATACTCTCTTAATACTCAGTGGACAGACTTGCAGTCAATATAATGTACATTTCTTCCCCAGATCGAATTCTGCAGGAGATGTCTATCAATAATGTATACAGATATTGAATGTATTGAAATTGCTATGTTTATATTACAAATGTATGGTGTATCGAAGGATCTATATTTATGTATAATTCTATGTCTATATACGTGAAGATTTATCTTGGTTTACCATACCTACTTACTACTTACAGGAAAATTATAGCAAAGTAGCTTATCTGAAGTCTGTAGGGGAAATGGAAACTAAATCGAAAGTTGATTTTATTAGAATTGTTATACAAATCTTGTCGTTTGTATTTTCAAAGGATTGGAAACTCCTCCTGTTATTATTATTATGAGATGAGCATCTCATTTGAGTTTCAAATTGCAATCTTTTTTTGGCAAATCGATGTTTCATCCCAGAGGTAGGTAGTATCTTTCATATGATTGGAGTAGAGAGGTAAGTAGGTACCGTTTGCAATTTAATGGTCTGCTAGATTCTTCTTTACTACGATCGATAATAATGATAAATAGTCCGTGAGGATAATATTCTGCCCAGTTCACAAACATCGGTGAAATACTATCTAGCATCAATGCTATATAAATAATGGTTGCTTAATATGTATGTGCAATAAATTCTCGAACTTGCAGGAAACCCTGCGTAAAGTATAATTATGGTTTATGGTCTAGCATAAAACCTATTACTGTTCATTGTCATAACTTACGATAAGAATAAAGCCTTCTGGTTCCTATCTTGTTACAATGCATTGGCCACTCATAATTCTAAGAGTATATCATTTATCTCGTGTGCAGGGGTCTCTAGATGCGTTTTGACAGTAACAAATGATTCTAAAGGATCAAAGGAATTTGTCATTCATTAAAGATAATTATAAATTCCAGCATGGGACTTTGAGTGGTTTAGATTTAAACATTTAAACTTTCTTTTTGAGCATGAAAGCGTTGTAGGTGCATTTGCAATATTGCATTTTTTGCAAAAGTTGTAATTGTAACTTATTAATTAGCTAAATAGAATTCCAAAACAGTGTTATTAACTAGTAAGAAAAGAACACTACGAATTTTCTAAGTG
>JAQFYB010003165.1:0-20647 GCA_034694085.1 Pogonognathellus longicornis | reverse complement strand
AAAAATTTGACTAAAAACACTAAAAACTAGAGAGGAAGATTTTGAGTAGGCGTCTGCCAGCGAACCGGCGCGCGAACTCCATGCTTTTTATAAATAAAAAGTAACCACCCTTTCACGAATCGAAAACTTTAAAGCACATTTCAGGGGTTACTTTTCCAAACTCCTATTACTTTAATTTCTAAAGACCGTTTAAGGTAGTGGTTTTATCTTCTCGGAGCCCTCAAACAGACTGTTTCAGGGTTCCATAGCTATGAAAGTCTAAAGGGCTGGCATCAGGAGACTTTACTGGTATCTGTAATTTTATAAAAGTAATTACAATTTTAGTCTTCAACTCCTCTGAGTAGGCTTTTATGTGTTTCGAGCAGTATGTGGCGATGCTGCTTCCTTTCATGATGCAAAACGGATATACACGACAAAAATTCACAACTTCTTCCAATAAGGGTTGTAATTGTAACACGTAGTCCAGACTATGGTTAAAGTTAATTTTTACTTTTTGCATTGTGTTTTTTCCCTGGTCTTAATTTACATACATTGTATTTTACTGCATCCTATGTCGTTTCCACACTTTTTGAGATGTTTTATATGGAATTACTACTCATTTCAACTGTGGAAACAACCTTGATTTCAGTCTCAACTTTCGGATCGGATTTTACCCGCATTTTAAATTTATGTACTTCAAAATTTTAACAGCTATACTAGAGAAGTTCTAGTTAAATACTGTTAAGATCGTTTTGATTATAATTTATTTATTTCCGAGTAGTTATTAAGTTCAAAGTTTCTATACTTTCTAAAATAACCCTCTGTAGTCCCACAAAAGGACACGTTGAAAATAATTCCCTAACGAATTCATGCCATACTTGATCCAATTTAGAATCGCTTGCCCACTTATAAATAGTTCATGTACAAATAAGCTAGGATGCAGTTGACAAGGTTTTTATACACAGTCCATAGCGGTAACATATATTCAGAATATTCACCTGAGTCCAGCCTAAGGGTCTAATAAGTAAAATAAATTGTTTCATCAAAAAGCTCTGCAACGATTGTTGTTTTAAAGAAAAGGTTGTGGTCTTTCATTCGAAGTTCCAAGAAAAACTAATTACGATTTTTAAAAGAAATGAAATGATATGAGATTTGGCGAATGAAGATGAGGGTAAACCATATAAGTTTTGTGCAGCCGTTTGTTAATAATAAAAGTGTTTGTGAATCTGGTAGTAAAAATAAGAGTTGGATCTCTTTAAGAATCTATGTTTTATACAGCACCATGAGTAAAGTCCATTGGAGGAAAAACTGAAAATAAAAAATGGAATTAAGGACAGGGAAAAGACTAGGAATGGCGAGCAAAAGAAGTAAAGAGAAAAAAGTCAGTGAAAAGAAAAGGCTAGTCTCTTAGGGAGTTATCGTTACACTTCGACTCGGCTCCCGGTACTGGGAATCTTGGATATTTTTCGCTTTGTGAACACGTTCGTTGAATACCAATGGGAAACGTAAGTGGAAACTGGAAGCAACTCAACTCAGGGCAAACATTCTACGAATGTAAGTACCTAGTTAACTTTCCCCGGCTGCACACGCTAGTTGTTGAGCACAGAGAGAGCAAAATGTGAGATTTCCTTCTCTCGGTACAGGTCTCAGACCCGCATCACACTATCATCATTATCGGCATCAACATCCACTACTCCTTCTCTCCCACCATCATCTTCCACCACCACCACTACAACCACCAGACCGGGAGAGAGATGATTATAGAAGAACTGGAGAAGAACATCCCATTTCCTTCCATCGCTACCTTAAAATTCTTTTTCCAAATGCAGCTGCAAACTACAATGTGGTTGTGTGCAAGGAGCAGTGTACTGTAGCTTGACTGACTTGGGAGAAAACTGAATGAATTCCATAAATACAAACAGACAGGGTGAAATGTGAAAAACTCGGTGTAATAGAAAGGCAAAAGCGTCTATTGAGTGCATAGAAGGAAAGCTATTATGTTTGTTGCCTATATAACTATACGATAACTCCAAACTGGAATCCCAAAATGTCACTGGGGACTTCTCCAACACAATAAAGTAATAAAATACAAAGTCTCTTGCATTCTGTGTCTTTACTCAGTCACCTCATTTGATTCTATCTACTCCCAGCTTTTTTGTCAACATCTGTATTTCATGATCCACCCTTGTCTTTATACACTCTCCCATCATGTTATGGTTGCATGGAATGTTTAAAATCTACTACATAATTTATTATGCAGTATACAACAGCCCAAGAAGAAATGTCAATGTCATTGTACTGAAAGTTAGCCGCGGTAGGAAACAGTATGGTAATGATTATCGTCTCATTAATAACTACAAGACCACAGTCACTTTCCTCCTTCAGTATGACAGTACAATGACTATGACGAACATATAATTTTATCACAAGACCTGAAAATCCTATCAAGGCTATAATCCAGCCACAGCACAACACACAACATTCCTACTTGCAGTAATAATGTCTTCTTGCCCTGCCCGTGTTATGAAAAGTAATGATCCAATGTTTTCTCTACAGTTGTGTACTCAAGTGCGGTCGTCGGATCACTCAGTGTCTCATTTACAACAGAAACCTATGGCATTGTCATTTCCAATTGACACAAATGTTCCCATTCCAATCAAAACTACAATACACCCTATCTGCGCCGTCATTAATACAAAATGAACCAAACTTCACTCACGTTGTCGCGTCAGCTATAAACTAGAACTTTCATGTACCAATTACATTTTGAATTTTCTACAAGCTTATTTAAACAAAATCTTTACAAAACACGATTATTAAGGATCCTTTATTTTATTCGATGATTTTTTTTTATTTTAATGTGTACATCAGCTTAAAAATAATTGTAGTTTATTTATACAATGAAGATTTATTGCATTAAAACACCTAGGTGTATTTAATGTTGATTTTTAATCTAGACAGTAAAAATATTCGAAAAACTTTACAGTTTACAAAACATTCTCTAGCTTTTTACACTTAGGGCTTAAGGCTGTAACAGTCTGGACATAGAACTTACCTACAAAGTAAGAAATTAAGTAAGAGCAATAATGGCTTTGGTTACACCTTGTTAAATATGTGATGACACATGTTTATTTTAGCGCTGAAGGAAATAGAAAAGCTTCCATTTCATGCTTTGGCTTTCTACACATAGGTATGATTTTTCAAGTCACACGACACATTTCACACACAGAAGCCTATCTTTTATTCTAGGTGCTTCCTTAAAACCGTACAGACAGGAAAAGAGAAAAAACTTCTCCGGAAAGGCAAAGGTCATCGTCGACCATAGCATGAAAGAATGATGTCAATGAGAAAGTGGAACTGTTCCCTGTTGGCTGCAACCGGATGTACTCGCCAGAGTTCTATATATCTAAATACAGTGTGGTAGGTGCATTGTAGACTTCTCCGCTTACGATACCGGAAAGCTTTCAAGAGGTTTTACTCGTGAAGTAAAGTAGCTGTAGTGGTATTAGAAATAGCATGATACGGATGGATTCACTTTCTTCTTCCCCTCCTCAGATATATCATTCTGTATCGTCCGAGGCATTTCATTCAAAAAGAAACGCAACTAAACCACCCACTTCACAAAAATATCTCACATTAGTTACTTTCTAGAGTATAACGAAACAAGTTCACGAGAACCGAGAATTGAATTGAACGCAACACGACACGAGAGAAATTGACAGACAGCAATTTCCTTGCCTTTATGCACCTTACACCTAACCTTATCCTGTATAGCAATATACAACTGTAAACCACCATGCTATATACGCCTTTTTGACATTTCTTAATGACAACACACACAGCTTGGTAAAAACTAAGAACTAAATGGATTTCAGAATAAAAGTACCTAAGTGCAAACGAGTGTGTAAATGTATAAATACTTCCCAGCACATTATCGATAGCTACTTATACTTAGGTGTAAAACGCTTAAGCACTTTATGGCGTAATTTACACAATCTAGTAAAAAGTAGATATTTTATGAGGTACACACATTTTTTAATGAATCATAAAGTATACTGAATGTGGTAGAGAAATACATTCCTTTGCTACACATTATTAACATTATTGTTATTATTATTATGTAAGTATGACATGTAAGTTTTCATTAATGTGTGTGTAAAAGGCTATTTAGTGCACGATATATAGTGTTTGTAGATTATTACATTTAAGCAATGTGAAGAAATGTGATTTTAAGCTTGAATGACGGTTTTAGGGTGACGAAGAACGAAATTGACTAGCCATTACCATCCTCAAGTTGTAAACACCACTACCTACGAACTGGACGAGTAAGCACTTACAATAGAAGTGTAGGTATACAGTAGTGGTGGCCGGAAAACAATCATTTTAGTAGGTTGCGTGTCGTCTCGGTTGATTACATCGAAATAGGATGTTTGTCCCTGTTTCAGTTCGTGCTGTGCATACTAATGAGAGCTTTAAAATGACATATAGAATTAAATGAACCCAACTGGACCAATACTCCGAAACACTCACAGACACTCAATAGGAATACTAGAAAGAGAAAATGAATGTGTGTGTGGGAAGAGTGAGAGAGTCTCACGTTTACTTTAGGAACACACACGTACTTTTGCAGACTACAAAACACGAGACAAGAGATCCACTCTCTTTCTATCTCTTTATTCCTCTGTACTTACTTTCACAGTCCATTTGAGCTCACTTAAACACTCTGTGTCTAAATCTACTCACTTTCCTTATACAGAAACATTCTCTGCATAAATACATTCTATGTATCTAATGCACGTAAATAGCCCACTCACAGTCAGACCATTCTGCCATGAATTCTAAGTAAGTAGTTTTGTGTGGGTGAACATGTAAAGCAACATAATAATTACACTAGTGTATCTTTAAAGGAATAAACAAATATGTTTCAAAGGATCTTCTCAGATTTACGTGTCTACTCTTTCTAAGTATAAAACGATCTAATATGCAAATCAGTTCAACCAATGTAATCTTAAATAGTAACATTGTTACTGATAATAAAATGCTAATGCATTACCATTAGTTTCTATTTTCTATAGAAATTTTCTATTTCTTGAAGGAGAAAGCTTCGTAGTACATAGAAGTGTATAGGAACTCTACTTTTTATTTCAATGTGAGAAATGTGACGAGGATTCTAATTTTGGTTTGAGTGATCATTTGTTCATGCTGGAAGTTTAGTTATCGGTTCTGTATTTTTTATTCACTTCAATTACGAATGTATTGTAATGTTTGAAGGTTGTCATTGATGACAATTCTTAAAGGTCATCGGGAGCGATGGATCGTTTTTTGGAAGCACATGTACTCAAAACTGTCATCATTCCAACTGAAATTTATAGAATCATTGACTTTCTCACTGAGGAAATAAAGTTTATTTTATACTATGACTATGTATTATGAACCGACAGGATATGGACTTACATATACTTACTACAATGGTCTACAGTACAAAATGTGTAGTGGACTATTGAAGACTTTCTGGGATTGTGTAGAAAGAAAGCAAAACATAATCTCCTGGTACGGTGGTGCTGTTTCATGTAGGAATTTAGAATGATGGGATATAAAAGGGAATATGTAGTAGGTGCTTGGCCTGGACGAAACGGAGAAGTGTAGGCACGAGGCAATTCTATTATTCTTGAGAGAGGAAAGGGACATTATCCGTTTTGACGAATAATGGCTGCTGGAGAAAAGAAGAATTTCAGAGGTAGTACAGATAAAAGGTATTTTTATGATACAAGATTTTCTCATAATGTGACTTTTAGATAATAGTCCTTGCAAGACTCAACATATCAGTTTTGTAAGTCGTCTTATAGCACATGGTATATCTACAAATATAATAATAACATTACATAACAAATGGGAAGATCTATAAAATATTTTCCTGATACGTACTTTCTGATTCTTCAGCTGACTTGACATTTCTTTCATTTTCTTTCTCTCTCCTTTGCTTTCTGTATCATCAATGGAATAGCATTATAATAATTCCTTTAGTCCGCTTTTCATTTTCCAGACTTGTTGGATTGATCTTTGTGTGAGTACCGTGCAGATGTCTAGTGAGTGATAGTAATACGCCATAAATGAATACCTGCTGACCATAGAGAACATAATATTGGTGGACACTGCACATAAATTTGTCTCCCGTTCCAATTCCATAGAATGGAATTTTGTGCCATGATACCACGGAGTGTACAAAAGATGTTTTTCCGCTCTATCCCGATTCACCTTAACTTTTGATATGTAATAGCAGGTCTTTTGTTCTCTGTATCTTTATGTGACGCACTTACAATAAAAAAGATCTTTCCCTTCGTTGACTTTTCACCGGAACAGATGCAAACAGACCGTTGTTGATGTCAATGTCCATCCAAACCTATTTCATTCCTCGCCTTTTCTATTCACAATCTCAGTGGTGATGACCATTGAGACATTTCCTCTTTGCATTCTATTTTCTTACGAAGTATGTATGTCCTACATAGTACAATACAGCTTAGAGTTGTCTCCTTTCATTTATAGCGATTCAGTCGTATATTATAATACCTACATTACTACAACGAGATCATTCGTTGCATTTTTATATTTTGATCGAATAAAAATTCAAGATTATTCGTCATCCTTCCAAAAGATTTGTTTTCATTTGAAGCAGCAGATTATTGATTATTTTGAGAAAAGAGGGTAAAGTGTACTTGACTGTATTTTGTCAGCCGAATTGAAACAATTGCATTTACATCCTCATAAAATCACCGAACATTTTAGGTGTTTTTAATTATGGAAGCAAATTAAAACTACATTTATATCTATTTACACTTGTAGTTATATTAATACCTTGTGGTGAGTTTTTTTCAATCGGGCTCAAAAATTGTAATTTCACAAATCACTAAACTTGAAATTAATTACTGTATAATATGTTTAAGTAGTATGTATTGCGCTTGTTTTAAGTACAGATCTCTTTTATGATTTTGATTACTATTTATGAGTAATGATACCTGAGTGCGAGATACATGCAGCCAATTTGATGTGACTATACATATAATACAGTATATTTACAATATCTCATTTTATATGGTATTCAGTGAAGAATAGCTTGGCCCTGTTGTAGTTGATGTATGTAGTGGATGTTTACACTGAAGTTGAAGGAAACCGGAAAACTTAATCTGTAGCCGATGCAGGTTCGGAACCTTGATGTTCATCAAAGAATGAACATCCGGATCCACAATCAAAATTTGATGAGCAAATAAGCAACACACATAACGTGAGTTTGCCATAATACTATTCCCTTGATATCAACACAGAGCGAGCCAAAGTTTCATTATTTGGAGGTATCCACAAAATGAACACTAAAAATTGTTTTCCTTTCATAAACTGCCTGGAGAAAAGTGTCTGGTAAACACGAGTCGCGTATCATACTCCACTTATATTAGAAGAATTCGTTATTGTTAATTCTCCTTGCAGTTCCATTCTTACTCTTAGTACTTCCAGTGCATTATTAGCTCTGGAGAAAGGAGAACTAATAAGTAGGTAGCTTTCCTTGCACAATGCTACCTACTAAAAGTAATAACTGTCCAGGATGGTTCCAGTCTGCTAACACCACACAGCCGCGACTTGACTTTGCCATAGTATTAGAGAGTTTTCATCTGATAGTACATATGATATATAGAGGTGTAGAATACGACAACAAGAAAGTTCAAATGAGATTCCACGAAAAGCTACTATTATATAATAATATGCTATCGCATCACATCTTCTTCTCCCATTACTGCTTTCCGCCCATAATAATAATATTACTTATTGGGAATTATGTTTCAGCCTTTTCCAACCCGTGTGTATAGACTTGGTTTGTGCACAAACACACACACAAACACAGGCAAACACTATCATCGTCAACAAAACCATTTTCTGATGAAATTGCTTGCAGAAAGTCCTACTACGATGTGACGTAATGTTTGTATCTCACTCATTGTGTATGTAATGGGCTGTAATATTATTATACTGTGTTTACTGCCACCCATACACCTATACTAACACTGTACCCTCTACAAAGTATCTATGTGAGTAAAATACGTCTGTATAAACCTAATCCTTCTCTCCATAGGAAAATGCTATACAACACTTCTCTTAGTTAGTATCGAACAGACTTTACAGCTACTCTGTAAAAGGATTGCATTATAGAATAGCTGTGGTAGGGGCAGAGTTAGTGTCTGTCTGGTTGGTGTGCGAGTAAATCTGCTGCTATCATTATTATTATTATATAGCAAATAGGTAGACCATAGCAGATGAATTACATGGACAGCTATATGATCTTCCGAGTGTCTGGTTATTTCACTCATTGCTATATCAAAATCAACGTATAAAACGGAACTGCACAAACACGGAGTTGTGTGCTAAGGTAGACTATACGTGTTTGATGGCATTATTATGTATTAGTGTAGTATGGGAAAGGGTGATGTGGTGTAATGTTGCTCTTTCACATACACGGAACATAGGATGATGGCATGTGTGTGTTTGAGTTGGGTAAATGCAGAATATCCCATCCTAGCAACAACCCAGGCCAAAATAGTGCTGGTGATGCCATTATTCCATTTCAGTATGTGTGCCCATTCCCCATCAGCTCCTAATGTTCAACATAACCGTTCACTTCTCACTTTCTCCAGACTCCAGACATACATAACAGGCTGGACTCCTATTCCTGGATACTTGTAGTAGTGGTGGTATTGATACTAAGGGGTTGTGGGATGAAATGCTCAAAAGAAGAAAGTCGGAGTATTTCGAGTAGACTGAACTTTTGACTTTCACTCTCACCAACACTTTGCCCAGACAACTTTTTCTTTCTTACTTTCTTGTGCAGTCACACACAGACACAAACTATGGCCTACAAGTATGCTATGTGATGGATGCAAGTAATTCCTTCGTCTGGCAAATAGTTTTTAAACTTCCCCATGTTTGCACGAAATGGAGAAGGATTCACTTCAAGAAAACAACTTTATTAACACAAAAATTTCCCAGTTGTTGCATTTTTGCCCAAGCAAATACGATCTATACTTGCAATTTTCTATCTCTGTGCTTTTTCCTAGCATGCAGTATGAATTATTTCGCAATCATTCCTTTTTATAGTGAAAGTAAGTAAACAGTTCTTGGATACCTAAGTATTTATCTTGAATAAAGATGATTTTGTTGAAAATGCTACAAAGTCGAACATTTTTAGCTGTGAAATATGTTTTACAACTTACTTTTTAATTTAGTCAGGTAATTTTTTTTCTCTTTTTAATAGGTTGCTTTTGAATTGTGTTTAAATATTTTACAGTTGCTCATATTTTGTAGAGTACTTTTGAAATGATCATGAATACAGAATTTTTGTCTGAATTTTGTGAAACTAAGTGTGATTTTATAAAGCAAAACGGGCAAAAATTGCTATCTTTAAATAACTACTTTCAAATTGAATTACTTTGTGAATGGTTAAGTTCTCTTTTTGAATTGCATTATGAAAAAGTTAAAAGAATGTCTATGAAATGAAGAAAAGACTTACATTTTCGCTCTTTAGAATTTGATGAAAGGACGGAGATAAGACATTGAATTTCCATACCAATGCAATGAACGAAACAAAGAAAGAAATATTATACACTCCTATACAGAATTCGCATTGATGTGAAAAGTTTGAATGATATGACATTTTTGTGGAAAAGATTGAGAAAGTGTACTGAGAAAGCATTAAAGAAAGTAAGATAGGACTATACCTACATGGCACAATTGGTGATGCTAATAGAATAGCAGAAGGAGCTAACAAGATGGGAATGTAAAGAAACTTTTTGCTTTGTTCGTTTTCAGAATTCTGTTTGCTTTGTAGTGACTTTCATATCATTCAGTGATTCATATTGGAGTCAACAGCAGACAAGACGGCTGACTCCGTCAGTCAATAGTCAGTCAGTCAGCAAAAGTCTCCGTAAAGTCACGAAGTCGAATATTTAGGGATGTGTTCTACTAAGATTTAAGATTTGCATTAGAATTTTGCTTTCTCCGCGTACACACAGACAATACACAGACTTCTCAACGGATTCTCCCCTCACATTTGCGTTTTACTTTTCTACACGTAGTTGTACTTTCCTACCATGAACTCCACTCAATCCTTGATGATAACAAAGTAGAACCCAAGTAGGAATCAAAATAAGTTTTATTCTCTTATCCTCATCTTCCTTTTCATTCCTGCACGCATAAGACTCAAGTCCAGGAGGTGTGCAACTAAATGTAAGATAACTTTTCAATGAACACTTTTTAAAAAGTAAAATTCTTTTCCGATTAAAGAGACATTGTAATTTGTAATGATGTACTTATATTAGAGAGATAGCGAAATTGAAAGAATCAATGATTTAAAACTTAAAAATATAATAGTAAAAACACATACAAGTTTCCAAACGATCTCTATTTCTAAATAACCCAATGACTGTAGTCCAACCATGATAATTAGAGTTTTTTAATCTAAAATGTAAACACAGTGAACGAAATCATAGCGTTAAGCTGAAATCTTTAGGTGCACACCCTTGTTGAGCACATCTATTGTCTCTCTCAACTTTGGTTTAGGGTTTGACAATAAAGTTGAGACGTAAAGTTACTCGTGAACAAACTTAACTAAGCTAATTTGCCAACAGTTAAGTTAGCTATGTAAAACTAACTTTGGTTTCCTTTTCTTGTTACAGGAAAATTGGATTTAACAAAGATGTCTCTAACTCTGGGCAATTCCTGACACCGGATATATGTCATCAATGAAACCTTGCTATAAGTAAATGTCAACTCATCTCATACTTGATTTTCAAAGTGTCGACATGACTCTAATACATTATACGTGCTTGCATCAGACCATATATGATTACCGTGCAAACTTCCATAAAATACTTTAGTATCTTCGTAATGCAAAGTATACTAAAAGCAAGAAATTAAATTAAATCAATGCATCCATTTATGTGAACATCAAAAGTTAAATTTCAAATTGCATCGCTGACTTCGATGTTAAGTTGCCATAAAGATACAACGTACTACGTGAAATGAAAATGCGAATGAATGTGTAAGTAAATGCAAATATTTCTGTTCATAGGTAATAAACTACTAAAACAACTATCCCACACTACTTCAGAAGTTATACATAGGAATTGCTAATAGCATAATTTTAGCCAACAACCATTAATGTACATTATTGGTAAATATAATATGAAGGTGACAAGACTGAAACTAATGTAGGTAGGTGCTTTTGCAAATGCATAAATAAATGCAAAAAGGATTTATTTTACAAACAGGTCATTCGTAGAAGTACATAAAAGCTTTCATTGAATGTCAGTATGGCTGCACATACTGTAAAGTATTGAGTTACTAGAGCTGTGTTAGCTTAATATAAACACTTCGACTTAGTGAAGTAATTCGAGTTTAGCTGGAGTGACTGTGGATTCATGTTGTTGAAATGAAATATTGGGAAACTGTAGAAGTTGAATTTGATTTCAATTTCAATCTTCTTGACGTGTTTTAAATAAAATCGTTATCTACAGAGTAAATACATAAAATTTGGAGTGCATTATTATGTGATGTCAAGTATGTAGAATACAACGATATGTATCTGTAATGCAAATTGTATGTAATAAATCGCATTTGTATGGCTGAGTGTGCAACAACATGAGATATTCTAATTTGGAATAATTAAAGCAGACATAATGCACTTATCGGGTTACATTTCCATGTCGCTTTATTGTATGTTGTAGAGTCTCATACTTACCTACTCTTCCAGGATTCAATGGCTGGCATTATTTGTAGTTTCTTCTGTAATGGATCATGTAGTATGTTCTATGGAGTCTTTACTTACAATTCATTACTTCTGTTTTCCATGGTCAATAAAGTTGGCCGTTTATTATTGCACGCTTGGCTTATTAAATAGCAATTGCTTCTGCCAGGTTTCATCTAATGTTAGCCATCAAATCAACGAATACGGAGAAACGAAGACTTGAATGAAAGCAATATATTATGCGTACGGCTAGCCAAAAGATATAATCGCAATGCAATATGTCTATGGCAAATAAATCTCATGCTCCAATTATTGTAGTAATCATTTCAATTTTCTTATTATTATTCAACGCTATCCACATCGAGTACTTACTCATAAAGTAATAGGATTCGGATACAATCATTACTGCTACAAAGCCTATTTCTACAGTAGTAGTACAATACATCACTAAAACTAACTTTCATAAGACTACCTCTACTTTCTTTCATTTTATGTATACACAGATTACAATTGACTGTGCTAGGCGTAGTACACAGCTCTAACAATTGTCTACTGACTATTCAATTTAAACATTATAGTACGCTATCTACTACAATACTTTACAATTTACAATGTACTTTTTTAATTCACGTTAAATAAAATCCGTAGTCTACTGTACCCATCGTCACTGCCTAAATTAGTAATGGTGTACAAATATTTGGCTACAAAGAACGATGACAGAAGTCTAAACACTATTCCTAGTACTTCTACATCCACACATCAAAGAAAACAGAGGAAAATGCTGCAAACTGAAACAAAGCATTGCAGCTTATGCCACAATATCCATTAAACTACTCAAAACAGGTAAATCCATATTTCTAGTTACAGACAATACTCAAATAGAAGAGTGTACAGAAAATCCATTAATATTTTACACGAAAGTTACATCAAGAGATAAAGCGTCGTTTTATGCACGTCATGTACAATGAGTAGATAATCAATCTGCTAAATTAATTCACATTCCAAGTCACATTTCACATATACATACATAGCTTTGCGATGGGACCACTTTAATTCGGGTCACTGCATATTGCACACCAACCACACACGTCACACGAGTATACATGACACGAAATGACACAAACACTCACATTATTATTCGCTCCGGGAAAGATTTGTTTTTACAAAT
Organism: Pogonognathellus longicornis; assembly: GCA_034694085.1. Classification (NCBI taxonomy): domain Eukaryota; kingdom Metazoa; phylum Arthropoda; class Collembola; order Entomobryomorpha; family Tomoceridae; genus Pogonognathellus; species Pogonognathellus longicornis. Next base: position 7,715 of record JAQFYB010003165.1, on the reverse strand, counting down.
ATTGCGCTACCTATCCTTATACATTTCATTTATTTACTGAGGAATTATTTCACTGTGTGACAGACACACAAGGCTGTGTTGACATTCGCCCGCGTATCTGTCATTGTTGTAAGTGTTGTCATGATATTTTAGTATACGATTATACGAAGCACTTACACAAACATGATTTATTTTGACTATAATCTTATAACACAAGGTTTCCGATTAAAGCTCCCGAAATATTTACTTACGCTTATCATTCAATATTTATACTGTTTTGCATGCTATGTTCCATACATAGGTATAATGTTACATGCAGTACATACAGAATCATTCACTCTTTGATTCCTACCTATACGCAATATTTTTGCTTCTTGCTTTCCTACATAATATTTTCACAAACTGTGTTGTTAATGTTAATGCAAGAGTGCATATAGGTAGGCGTAGACATTCTTATACAGAATTGCTATGTACAATGAGATAATACATTCGGTAGACATATTTTGGCCATTCAAGGCTAATATATATAATAATAGTAGTATATCATAGGTATGTAGTGTGCTAGTACAATGTATAATACCTTATCTTAGTTAAAATTACATACATGCTAGTTTATGCGCATACATTCTTCCCTGCCCCTGTGTGCCAGTAAATAATTCTACTACTTCTAAAAGTAGCTGTTTTGATAATATTTAAGCTACAACACACAAATGAAAATAATTAGCTTAGCTAAATCGATAATAATAATAATGTGCATATACGCATAATAATATTAGTCACTTTCTGTGTGTGGAGTGATCAATAATTCCCTACTATGTTGTTCCCGTGTAGTTTATCATCAGAGAGGGTATACTTAGACTTTGATTCATTAATCACTTGCAGTGATAATTAGATGTGCGCTAACCACTTACTTTCGTAAATAAGATAAAGGATTGACATTTAATGTACATAGATCGATGTATTCACAAACTTCATTCATCTCTTAGCGTACATACACAGGTTTCCAAGCGATTGTCAAGTAAAGCTTTGTAGTCAAGTATTGCTCTATATTAATATACATTTACTGATACTTTATAGTAGTACTAAATCCGTCATTTGTATTGTGTAACCACATTTAAAAGGAACATTGATAAATTATGTATAGTATAAACACAATATTTCTACACATTCTAATACACCGAACATTTATATGCATACACATGATACTCCTACAATATATACAAACCCTTAAAACTAGTAAAAGATTTTATCTGTCAAACTAATAGCATTTTATACAGATTCATAAGTACAGAATTTTCTTCAGGAAACTGAACTTTTCCGTAAAGAAACGGTACTAGAGGGTACTCTGTCTTCCGAAACTTTCATCGTTTCTTTCTTCTTGTATTCAATGTTAATTAATTACAACTTTCGACGAATAGCTTACCTACGGTAAATAATATTTGTATGTAGTATTCCTTTATACAACTAATAATGTATGACGATAAGAAACAAATATTGAAAATCTTACGTGTAAGTATATCTAACACTACCCATACAAGTAATATGGATGACTAGCCTCAACATTTCTCACTCACACCCACATTTTCCCCTCACATACATCGTTTCTGCTGCTAAACACTGATATGGCTGTACATATCTTAGGATAATTTCAAAATTTGTATAATAGCAGGGGGTAACAAACAGTGTACATACAATAGCTAGTATTTATATATACATATAAATCATGTAAACCCTGCATGCTTGCTTGCGGCTAACACAAAGGGATGTGTATAATTACAACGAAAATCGTTACTCCAAGGTTTGAAATCTAATAAAGTTAGCAAACCCTAATTTATATCGAAATGTAGCTAGTCAGTAATTACATATTATGAAAATTGAATTTGCTCGTTCGTACTGAAAACCCTGTAGTAGAAATGATCTGGCTAATGTAATCGGCTATAATAACAATAATATATGTTAGTAGTCTGCACAAATCCAATCAGAGCCTGGTAACATTATCCAGAGCTTGAAACCGAAGTTGATCAAGCCGTTAGCAATTTAGTGAAATCAACTCTCGGCAGTTAAACCAATTTTCTGTGCAGTTTTACCCGAAAGATCAATACACAAAAGGAAAGTAAGGTTTACTTTGCTTGGCTTACTAAGTATTGTACATAAAATAAGTATTAGCAGTATACAGTAGTAGAAATAGAAATAGAAGAATACGAATAAGGTATAACGTATATAGAATCATGATGCTATACATGCTATTGCGAGAATTATGTGTAGATATTATTAGCAGGCCGGAACTGAACCTCTGTGTGAAAGTACAAGGACGAGTGTCGATTGCAAAGCATAATGGTGCTAATAATGGTGTTTGGTTCGTGCAAGTCTAAATTACAAACACAGAGAAAAGTACACGACATGTATATAAGTAGTAGCTACTAGTAGCTACTAATAGTTTAATATGTATTGTAGTATGTATGTAGTAGATTGGTGATGGAGGAGCATTGTATACGATTCTATGTATAGTAATAGTAAAAGTAGCGGAGTTTACAGTAGTAGTATTTGTAGTGGCAGCAGCAGTTGGATTTGAAGAGAGAAAAGCCCATTGACATAAGTTAACGTCATTGCATTGCTTGCTGGGTTGTAAAGACGAGCGTCAGACCGGCTTATAGGTAAGTAAAGTGTAATTGTGCGGCTATGCTTGGTTTTTGGTAATTGGTGTTTGAAGCACCAAAAGAGTGAATCGAACTGGAGTCATTGCTGTATGTGTGTTTTCCCTTTCTCACTCGCTCTCTGTGCTTTGTTTACTTACGTAAGTACGGAAAGTGGTAGGAGGAACACAGAGAGAGAGAGAATGGATTATTAGACGAGTAATGCGAGAGAGAGAGTGTTACGTAAGATTAGGTTATGAGACTGAAAGAGGAGTGGTCACATCATGGGATTGATTATGATTCTCGCGTGTCTCATTAAGCTATCCAGGAACTGGCCCTTCACTTACGTTTAACTTGCACTGCCCTTATCAGAGCTAATTACTAATTACCTTGTCTCTCGCTCCTGATAACTCAAACATACCTTTCGCTATATGTTTTATAGACACGTACAACATGCATTTCATGTTTGCAGTCTATATAGGTAGTGTATACCTGCTGGTAGAAGTACAATAGGTACTAGAAGTATTTAGTAGTTTGAATACAGCTTGTAAAACTCTATGGTTGCTTTTGATTGTGAGTTCTCTCTGTTATTTGTGTTGTGCTAGTCAGTCAAGCCTAAAATTGCATTCGTTTAGCTGTAGCGTTGGCTTTGGCTTTAGTAGAGCTTGGAGTTGTGTAACACGCCACTACATTTCACTCATTATGGTTATGACCATTAGTAACACTTGGATCAATCAACACTTCCACTTAATTCATACCGTTATGTTTGACTGCATGCCAAAATGCCAATTCAAGTCACGCCATCACTTTCTTTCTTTCTCTTCAATAATCCTTTCTCCACTTTCACCTCCGTCATTATTATTCTTTTACAACGTTTTCAAACGTCAGTCCACAACCCATTTCCCAAGTCATTCCCTTCAATTTTTGTCAATCTTGCTCGGTCTACTGGCTTTGTGAAGTTCTTCATTTTTGGTTTTTAGGTTGCCGATAGTTATGTTATGTAATTTCATCCGTCAACTTTTAGAGTATCTTGGATAAATATATTTTATATAGCTTGTAATTCTTCTACACAAGTGTGTGTAAACATTTCGTTTACGTTGTTACTTCAGGTTAACATACAATGTGTGTATTTTCACTAAAATTGTTTTTTTGCAGTTAATGAAGAGTGGAACATAATTGAAAAAACTTTTCCATTTCTGTTTAACAAATAATCAATCTCACTTTTGGGATAGTATTTCATGTCGAACGAACGAAGAGTTTTTCTTGTACTACTAGAACTATAGGGATTTCGGTTTCCGCAACTGTAGGTTTATACTTCAGTAAGTAGTTTTAAGCTATGTACAGATAGAAAGACTTTACTTTTAGCTTTGATCAAATTTGGCAATTGTATTTCGAGATACTCGATTTTAGTACAGGTATTATGATATCAATAATCGTATGAAAATCCTGCTTCTGTATAGATTTGCAAGTTTGAGATTATAGAATATTTAATTATGTTGGCTTGTAGTTAGTAGTATTTTTTAGTGTTGCATCACGCAGATACAAAACACTTGATTCAAATTAGGATTTTGAATTTCTCCATGTAAATAATCTTCACACTCCTGCAGCTTGTCCGTTTGTGAAGGGTACGTGCATTGAACCGTCCGCCTTCAACGAAGACAGCAACTAAAATTATAAACAAATCATGTTGTAATGTAAAAATCACGATTAGAAATTGTAATGCGCACATTTATAAATCTAAAAAACAATGCTTAAAAAAGTGGTACGCTTTGGCATTGGTATTTATAACTTGTTAACTTGTTAGTAAGACATACATTTTCAAGATAAAGGATCCAAATATTTACAATAGCAGAGGAAAGGAGAGCAAGCTTGAACTAATTACAAACAGGTGCTGTAAATATTACAACACAATATTTATAGCACCTTTATTCGTATTATGAACCTCTTTGTGTACTGATACATAGAAACTAAGCAAAATCTGTCAGAAAAAAATATTTCTTGTGAGGCCAAAAGTTCATGAAAAGGAAGCCAACGTAACCTCAGTGAAGATTTATGACCATAGAAATACAGGAGACAGTAAACAATCAAATTGTAAAACGCAAACCCATAACACTTAAAACCATTGCATCCAAAAATTGCTATAAAAAGTGATATTAGTAGCAATACTTAAAAATACATAAACACAAAAGCCCAAACATTTTTGTATCTATATATTAAAGAATATTTGTAATATACAACAGTATATCTTAAAAAACTATCAAGCAAGGAAATATAAAAAATTCCTATCTTGTTTTAAATATTAAATGGTAATACTTATTTGTACACATTACTATCAACTGCAATCAGGCTACAATCATGTATACACAGTAGATATACTGAGTTATGTATACTGACATTTTAATACCTATATATTTTACTTCTTGTCGTATTATAGCTGTCTATGTCAAAACTGAGGTTGATGAATGTAGGAGTTAACAAACTGATAGTGAGCGAGATTATAGAATAAGGTTGTGTAAACACAGTAAAGCAAATACATTCACGACTCTGCGGAAACTTTGAAAATACAAGGAATACAATGAATCAATCTCATGCAGTATACAAGACCTCCCTATAACTTCAAACTACAATGAATTACAGTCAATAATGAAATACGTAATATCCTGCGTGTGAAATCTTACTATCATACAATGACATGACCATCATTATTACGCAGTAATCAAGAGACGATAGTCCCGGACAAAAACAAATCAAAAATGTATTACTACACCACGTAAATCGAAGTATTTGTTTGATTAAATGACAATATCTGGGTAACTACAGTCTTGCTTTGCACCAGGACACGATGAAGTATTAGTATTATTAATTGTGTGATGTACTAGTACTATGCCATAATTTCCATGGTCTTGATGTGACCGCTAAAATAATTGTAACAATATCTTCCTATATGCTACAGAACTCCCGACTTATTAAAATGATTACCTAATGGTTGATTTTCATTTGTTAATTGAGTGTGCTACCGCGAACACACGTTACGTGATTTGATTCCTGAAGGCGAGTAGAAAATTTTTCGTTTACTATTTGCACAAGGCAAACCAAGGATTATAGTAGGTTCTGCTATTCAACTATCCCACAGATCTGCATAATTTATACCTATCTCAAAACATACTACATATATAGCTAATGTACGTTATACCTCGTCGTGACAAATCAATCCATTTGTATATCCAGTTTATCACTTGAGACATAATCCACACACTGAGACTATTCTTCATTCTTGCTCATAAATTAAGTACCCAGCGAACTATGCCATGTAGGTATGTCCTACACAAATGTATTCCAAATGTCCCCTGTTCAAACAAGATCATAGTCAGTCCCCTATGTCACCAAATGTCTTTTTATACTTTTACTCAAACTCAAACACTACGAGTACGACTGACAACTTTCCTCGGTACTCCCCATCGACGTAATGTCAGGCAAATAGCCATTCGGAAATTGTTCTAGGCATGTAGATTGTAGCTGTATGTGCAGTATTAGTGAAATAATGCAAATACCTATAAAGATTTCATATTCGCTAAAGTTGAGGAAAGTAGCCTTGTGTGCAAAAACAGTCACACTCAATTCAAAAGAGTGCCCCGTCGAACTGTCGGAGAAGATGATGAATATTCAAATAGTAGCCATAAGAAATGACAAGCAATTTTGACGTTGACACAGGATATTACATTTAGGTAGGTATGTCGTATTTACACACAAGCTATATGTAGTGCAGTAAGGTAACGAAGAATCATGAATTATACTATAATATGTGTTTTCATAAGTCAGAGCGGATGTAAAGCAGAAATGTTAGACATTATAGCACAGGGCTGTCATAAAGAACAAACAAAGTACCATTATCTAATCAACTGAAGCTTCTACTGGACATTTTGTTTGTGTATGGCTTTCTTTCAAGCTTGACTTTGTGAGTTGTGACTGGACATTCACATGAGCAACCGCCTCTACTATACTACACAGATAATATATTTATTTATAAGGCTGTACAGTGTCATTAGCTGTGAGATCACTAACCACATTTCTGAAGCGTGTGTGTCTTTTGTACTGTATTTTATGTAAACATTTTGTCATGTTTTGTCAGACTCGTAATAGTTTTGTAGCATCCTTCATAACACTACAACTACTATAATGTTTACTATTCTGGTTTGATGTTTATGTGCATAAGTATACATACACCCCTTATCAGTCAGATTGCAAGCAGGAAAACATCTGTTTGTGCTCATTCATTCATGACACTCTCATGGACTCTCTGGAAGAATGACACACGACATGATTGTTGTAGGTATACAGATGCATTGCATCGGCCTATAACCATGATCGAGATTTACCTTCATATCCAGCAGATTATCTCGTAAAAAGATTCAACGTAGAGCAATGCAGCAGTTAGAGAAACAAACTACAGTGACACAGTCGTGGTCCCCTCGTATTTGTTTTGTTTTCGCTGTTTCCACAAAACTAACTTTCATGCACAAGGCAGATTTATCTGCACACGTCTCTCTAAGTACATGACAAGATATCACAGATGCTTCATCCTCTATAAAACTGTGACGTCAATGCTCCCAGCTCTATTTTACAAGCTAAGCCTCAAGCCTGTCTAACAATCAGGCAAAGATGTACTACATAAAAGAGCAACAATGTACTAGAAGAAGTAAGTACAGGATATAGTATGTAGAGGTCCATAAAAACACGAGAAAAAAAGGATACTTCAAATATATGGACTAGTTGAATTTAGTGGAAATAAGGAGCTTCTTGAGAAAATATTATAAGTTTGACACAAAACTATCAAATCAGGTCGAGTGAATCTGGAGTGAAGGAGATCAACTTCACATTTTCTTCCAGATGATACAGTAATTTCCCTGTTTACATTTGTGTTTTATTCAGACAATACCATGTAATCCTCCATAAGACTTGTTTCTATATTAAAGTCAAGTCATCCTCCACCCGCTACATCTTGCAGCTTATAGGACACAGGAGATTTATAAAAGGCCAGTCCATGACCAATGACAGTGACAATTTTGGAAGAATGCAGATTACTAACATTGGGGATTACTTGTA
>JAQFYB010003164.1:0-20651 GCA_034694085.1 Pogonognathellus longicornis | reverse complement strand
GGCGCATTCAACACGGGTTACCAGCTGGTGTAACGCAGCATCTGTGCCAATATGTCGCATATATGCGCATTGTCCATGCCGACTCATCTTGTGCGCTGCACAATGTGTATAGGTACTATTTGGTGATTCTATACAACAGAGTACTTATATACTACATAGCACTAGCTGTGTATAATAAGTAAATATATAAATAAGAGAGTCGACTGTATGGGTTTGGATTGGATTCGGCTAGCGAACAAAGACAGTTAAATAGTTTTTGGGAAAATATTATTATTACATATTCGGCTCAGTTTGAGTTTAGTGGGAAAGTTTTTGTCTGCATTACAGTACATTATTATGTTTCGTTAGAGGACATTATTAGAGTTGTCATTGGTTTCGTTTGGTGAGACTAGCCGTCGTTTTTCCTCTTAGTTTAGTTCATTGGATGCAGTCCTCTACGGGAAGCTCAAACACTACTACATAATATTATTACACACACCACTATCTGTGTGTTTAACTATATTATACATACGAGTACTACACTCTCACCACACAGTACAGCGTTAGGAGATGTACAGCAAGATCTGGTGTGGTGCTACGAAGAACGTACTGAAATAACGCAACGTAGTTTCGGGAATTCGAGGGACTAAACTTCTCTACTAGTAGCACACTGACTGTGTGAATGCAGTTATTGAAGTTGTTCTGGTTAGCAGAGAGTTCTTAAAACTTGTAAGAGTACATAATAGTACAAATAAATAAAATGTTCGTGCCTTGCACACCAGTACACAATGGCAAGTCTGATGTGTACAATGCTGCTGTATAGGTAGTGCTATATACACCATACTACACTGCCTTTGAAGGCAAATAGTAGCTGTAACATGGTGAGTGTAGAATGTAGTATGCATGTAGTATCAGAAAATTCATCCTTTTACCAATACAAGGATGGACAGTGAATTCAGAGACTATAAAGATACTCATTATTGTAATATTGTAATGGAAGGAGATATCTGTCTCTATGTTACACAGACACCTACAAATACGAGTTCTATTTCTAGCTAAAGTATTCATATAATAGGACCCTATAGACAGAACCATTGCCAGAAAACACAGTACACCACAACTATGGGCAATTATTAGTCGGAAGTTGGGTCGTCTGTTAGTGTTGTGCACAAAGTAGATAAGTATATGTAACTAGAACCATAGCGTGTGTATGTGTGTGTGAAGAGAAATAAATATGCTACATGTACAAGTTTCACAAAATGAGATTTCAATGGCTACATTTATCTGCATGACATTTGCATCTGCACACAATAGGAAACATTCCACAAATGCATGTACAACACATATTAATGCACACTACACTCTGATAACTTATATGTCCAACTTATTTGCATTATGCATAAATATTAGGTACTCGTATAAATTACATCAACAAAAACCGTGCGAACATTGTGTGGTAGGGATAGTAGGGAATTACTATGAGTTGACATCGTATGCAGAATCAACTCTACGTCCGTCCTTCTCCCATTTCCGGTGCTTCATGTGAATAGGTAACTACGGCCATGTAAGCGTTGATACGCTCTGTTGCCTTTCATAGTGTAGACTGTACAGATTTATAGCATTGTTTTCCCGTTCATATAGATTGGGAATACCACACATTTATTTGAAAGAATCATCACTACAGATTTGTTCACGTGAAGCGCACTCGATCTTAATTTTTAATCTAATAATCAATTTGATATTTCTTTAACACCCCTGACGGACCTAATTAACAATTTATCAATTTAAAAAGATCACCATGAATTAAAATATATTGGAATTTAAATTCTAATTTGAAAATCTTGATGTAAATACAGAGCAGATCAGTTTTCAAATGAAAGCATCTAACAAAAATGCTTTAACACGTTATTCATATACTGTATGTATTATTGCTGTCATAGTCATATATGTTAGTACGAAACGAATACGAATGATACTGAGGTTTATGTAGTAGGTGGCAATAGTACTTCTGGTTAGATGCAATAGTGTTAGGTAGGGATGAGTATCAGTACTACATTAGTATTTTACACTGTACCATGGAAATGTTTCCTCGAGTTTCTAGCATGATTATGTAGTACATAATATACATCTGTGTATGCATTTTTTACAAAATCTCATGACAATGTAAAGATTGTTTCCGTGAAGCCATAAAGACTTGAAAGTTTGAGTTGAATTCGAAAGTTTTGTGAAACTTTGTCGGACAACATTAAGTCGAGCGTCCAACGGGGCAGAACTCTTGGGATTTCAGCTGAAGTTGCAGTTGCCTTAGCCGTTCATGGCTTAAGTTAGCTTCATTTTGGATTTAGTGGAGTTCGCATCTCTCTTTCTGTATTCTCTGCAAGACCTCCTCTTTCTGTCTCAGTCTCCTTACATATAAGTAAAGTATGTACATGTATATAGTACATATCCCTATACATATATTTGTAGCTTAGTTTCCAACAGCAGCAGTGTCTACATCCCACTCTCGATTCAACTGCTTAGAATTCAGGCAAGTGAGCCGCACTATTCTATAGAGAAGTTTGGAATTTTAATTCGAGGGGAAAATTGCTTTCTCTTTCCCACTGCTCCTATCTCCCTTCTCTCCTTGCACAACTCCTTTATGTTGTGCAGCCAACGGGAACGCACTGGCTCTTCTTCTAACACAGAACTTGTACAATTTTCCTTCTTTAACTTTAACGTCAACTCAAGCACACACACAGAGACAAATGCAGACTTGAGATTCTTCTTTTCCAACCCTAAAACATTACCAAATGTCATATTTATGTATTGGTTTGCTACGTGCACACCAGAAATGTGCTATTCCTCCTTCTCTCGCAAGCAGTAATAATGTAATACAGAAACTCCACGAAATGTGCACTATGTATGTACATTTTAAGAATCTTGGTGCTGATAATAATCACATATTCATAATACAACCCTTTCTTGTGTCAAGCAAATGCACAAGACACCTATTTAAAAAATGGTGTAAGGGATTTTGTAGAAAACATTGTTATCGATATTGTGTGCATGTGTATCGGCAACGTAATGTGGTGAATGGGTATTTTAAATACTAAAGTGGGTGTGGCATTTGGTTATCGTGTGTACAGAGCTCTTACCCCAACTACATACAAAGTATACCTAATAAACTCAATATAGTGAAGTATAATAATAATACGATGATGTTATATTTTATTATTGGCAAGACAGTAGGAGTAGTAAAAGGGTATTCTGTTAGTATGCGGTTGTGGGAGCCTTGCTGTTTGGCTTGCATGCTCAAAAGCACACAAAACGTACATTATGACACCGAAGTATATCTTCTGATATATGTCGACAATATTTCAGTTCACGGTCCATTTGTGAATTTCTGAGAAAACGCTCAGATCGCATGGTGGTGGCTCACATCCAGCTATATAGCACCAGCCAGCACCCAGCACACTCATATACACAAATACAAAATGCTCACACTATATAAAAGACGAGTATCTATACAGACAAAGTCTAAAACTAAATTCTCGTGCTTCACTTCACTAACACCGCTAACAACACCCGCACTCCTTTCCTACTAGACACATCTTCATGCTACATTGCCCATCTCCATTCCGGCTGAGCTCTGATCTGACTCGCACTCATTCCTACAACTTATACAGATATATTCTATAATGTAGTTATACAACAATGTAGATACACAGTGTGTCTATGTATGTACTAGTAGTTCTGTAGTATCAGTGCACGATATCATGCCATATATTATTATAGTAAAGTTTGTGATAGACGAAGCGAAAGTAATGTTCTGAATGAGTGTGTATATGTGTGGCCCTTAAAGGCAGTTAGGTTCAGCTAGCAAAGCAAAGTCTCTCAAACTAACTACATGCTCATAGTACTGGAGTATTGCTTCTAGGAGTATAGGAGTGGAAACAATCTTCTAGTAGTGAACTAGTGCTCCTAGTGCTTCTAGCGTGCTATCTGGCCAAGCATGGCATGGCATGCCAACTCATGGCACACAGACATAGACGAGAATACAAGCAGTCTATATTTTCCCATAGGCTATTACATTATCCACCTACATTATTCTTCTACTACAGCTATTCTACTGTGGTCATGCCAAGAATGCTCAAGCAAACACATACAACGTAACCAAACGCTGGGATGGGAGTCGGAAGTAAGCTATGGCTTTGTATGCATTCACATCACATCAAAGCTTTCTCCATTGAATACTACGAGCTATATTGCCCATTACATATTTCACAAGGCTATCTTCATAAATTTATTTTTTGAATGTCTACAAAATCCTGAAGCCTCGTCATTGTAGTAGAAGTACTATTATGTATAATATACTATTACGTTTCTAGCAAACAACTCATATCATATCTACAGTCTGTAGCACCAGCAGCTACGTTCCAATTGTATGGAGAGATATCTTAGATTTTCAGACTAGTTTTTGCAGCGCTTATGTGTGCTACGATTTTAGACTTTCGTTCTAGTATAAACCAGTATAAAGGATAAAGAATATAATAATATGCAATTTCGTACATACTTTCCCCATTTGGAAATCAGCGGTTATGTGCTCTACAATCACTGCCACGATGATATACTTGTCTTGTTCCAGAACAATGATGACTTATTTTAATGGGCTGAATGTTTGCCCTATACTATAACTGTCAATATCATTCGGGAAACAATACATTTACAGATTTATTTACGTTGGCGATGTCCTGCTGCCCACTATAATTCACAAAAAGATACCAGCCCCATTAATTATAAAAGAGTAGATAGAGATGTATGCTTTCAAGTCAGAAACCAGTTGTTCAGTTACATAAGGTCAAATTGTGAAGAAGATGAAATCAACACTAAATATAGACTACACAATACAATTCACGTTTAACGAAAGGAACACTGTAAATATTGCCTACTAATATTTACCGGTGTAAGAATAGCGGTTGTTTTGTCGGGTTGATATAACCGTATAGCATATTGTGATCTTGTGCAGCGTGTGCAGTGCAGGCTCAACCCTTAACCATCTATGTTTGTAGCTATATGTTAACAGCAGGAATTTCCCAGAAACAAAAACTGTGAGTGTGTTGTAACATGGTGTTGTCCCTATACTAATATGTGTAGACAGGCAAGGGTAAACTCTAGACTCTATGAAAGGGATAATAAACATGTCATAGGTTTGTGCACCTGCTGTTAGGAAAATTGTGTTGTAAAAATGCCGACAGCAATTATCGTGGTTTCCTAAATCTCACACTAAACCTTAAAATATTGAAACCGATATGCAATCCAACCTTTTAAGGCTTTTCATAGTCCTTTTACCACATCGTAATAGCCCTTTTATACATTACAATGGTACTATTGGTAAACAATTTCAAATAATACTAACAATAATCAAAATTATTATTTTTGATAACCTGTAAAAATATTACTATATTCCTTGTTAGTGTAAAAGTGAACGATTAGGATGCATTTTAGTTACAGCTTATAAGATCAAATACGTCGAGTTTATTCACAGCTTATTCAATAGCGGTGATGATGTGCTACACTACACCGCAACACATAGAGTATGAAAACAAGAAGGGTACCTACTCATTTTAAGAAGTGGGAAATAGAAATAGTAGAGCAAAGGAGTGTTATACAATACGTCTGTTGAGCCTGCACAAACAGTGATTCCCATCCAAGTACAGTAATAAAACTGTGAACGAGCATTTTATTATGAGCTGACCTAATCCTTATGAGGGAGTGAAGTCAAGTGCCGAGGTCCTTCCCTAAACACATAAGGTACATCCTGATTTCACCAAGGAAAGACGTGGTGCAGTTCTACAAAGCAGAGTTTGGTAAGAGTAATGGATGCATTTGATGATGTGAGTATATGAGCATGACTTGATGATTATGATGATGACGACGATGACAATGTTCGTAATAATACATACACAAAGTCTCAACTTTGCCACCATAGTTCGCACATTAGACTGCGCTACAGCTAACAATAAGCACCTGCCATGCCACAGAAGGGTAATACACAACTCTTATGTACACTAAGCGTAATCACCGCTTAAGATCACAATCCAATCGTAGTATGTAGTCTTCCAGTAAAAAAGATGCATATAACACACTTCTAAGTTACCTATACACTGTCTGTGTATAAAATAGAAGCATACACATTCAAAGTAGTATTCTTAAAGTATAGGTATACATGTAAAGGTACATGTTACAACTATAATTCAAACTGCAAATGCATCCCTAAGCTTTGTAGACATAATTTTTTCTAATTATTATGTTGAAGAATGAATAAAATGTACTAACCTTGACTTAGCCTTTCTCATCTCCGAATTAATGCTTTCTTGCGGCAAAGTAAATTATGACATTGTCATCGGCTACTCTTTCAAATTATTTTCCTTGAATAACTATTCAGGTATCTATACCATAACAATACATAAAAGGTATACCTACCCTTGTGTAATGCGATGCTTAGAGGATATTGTAATGTGTTATGTTTCCGTTATACTTATAATACTTTTTGGAGATATAAACTGCTATTAATCCCCTTACTTTTCTCGTGAGACTTATTCAAACATCTACTTTGCAATGAGCCAAAGAAAATACCGCCGTCCGCGTCCGAAGGATTTACTAGGTACTCTTTGTAGTAGATGATTACTATTTGCGATGACAAGCTGTTATACGTGCAAACGGTTGAGACATACCTCAACATATAGGAGTAGTATTTCTACATCATTCTAATACGTGCTGCAGAATTGTATAAATACCAAGAAGACTGTGAGTTTTTTGTGTTGGATTGTTTTACTATTTCAATGTCTTTGAAAACGAAGGAAAATAATCAACACACATCCCCCTTTTTCTGTAAAAAATACTCCTTTTTATTACAAAGACAGTCTTACTCTGTCGACTGAGTATAAGAATGTTGGTTCCAAAGTGTCGAAATAGTTTATGAGGTTGGGGTCAGTGGACTTAACTCTATTATTACGTAATACAATGCAACCCTGACGAGGAGACAGAAAAAGACAATATTACGTGAACAGTTATGCCGAAATGAAAAGGGGATGTTATACAATCTCAAGGGACTCAACTGTTACAAGGGTAAAAATCCTTGTGTGCATAAATACATATATATAGGCATACATGCCAGACTCACTCACTTTAAAAATACAACGCATTCACCATACGTCCAACCTTATTGGTTTATTGGGTTTAGTGTGAAGAGTTACCAATGGCCAAATACACAGATATAACCAAAGATCAACATTTGTAGACAAAATCTTTGGCAATATAAATGTTTACATTTATATTATACTTACTATTTTATACTTAATTTATCTTTACACTGAAGTACAAGAAAAACCTATACAAAATATGATTGAAATATATTGTACATATTTACATAAAATATTTCAATGCGTGTTGTGTGTACAATGTCCATTACCTTCGTAGTCAATTTTGAGAATTTGTGTGCTGTGTTGCTGAACTTAGAAATTTCTTATTGTTTGGCCTATAGTAGATGTGCGCACAGTGGAAAACGGTACATGACATTTATAAAAACTTTTGTGTAACCCTTATTGTAACCTTAACCTTCAACTTTGGTGTAGACTTTAAGAGCAACCCCTTAAAATAATATTTCTAAGCCTTGGATTAAAGAACTCTTTCATGCATATTGGTCATATATAGAGTTCCAGTTGCTTGTTGGTTTTCAAAGGAAAATCGGTGCACCCTTGAGAAGGACTTCATTTTTGTGGTTTGTCAAATTCGACACGCTGAGCACAACGTGAGATCTTAAAATACATTATGTCTTCGAGTGGTTCATTTTGAGTAGATTTTTCTCGGACAAGTGTTCAACTAAGAAAAAGGTAAGCATATTATTACTGTAATGCAGAAGTTGTAGTATACTGTAATCCTTATGACATAATAAATGGTGTACTACAAAGGTTTGAAGTTATAATTTTTTAAATAGTTTTTGTGTGCTTTAAAAATAGTTGGAGATATTTATAAGGCCAACTGAGTAATTAGAGATACTCCTTGTTTGAGCAGTGAGAATCATGAACTAAATTCAGCATCACGAATTCTGTTTCATTTTGAAAGTTTCCCTTCCGGAAAATCCCTAACCAGAGGCAGAGTGGAATTAACAAAGTTACAACGTAATATATGAATATATTCATAGCAGTCAGAGAGTTTCTAAGTAAAAGTGAAGATAAACTACTAAAAGTAAACCCTCTGTGTGCTCTACAACTACTAGAGCAATCCACTAGGTACTGCAATAACAGCATGGTTATACATACAGAAGTTCGCATTCTCATTTTCTCATAGAAGGAAAAGTCAGAGTGAGTTGGGAAAAGAAGCCTAGCAACTCGGATGCTTGAAACTGGAATGAAATGAGAAAGAACGAGGAGAGGAGCTGAGTAACGCAAAGCCAGACGGGGATTAGATGAAACAAAGCTAAAGTTTTAAATTGAGTTAGCATATGGCTAATGTGCCCGAATACAAGAACTTTGAGCAATTTCTAATGATTTATTCACCCTATTTAAATAAAATACATTCATATTAGTGCATACTTCTTCTCCAACTATACACACAAAGTCAGCTTCGTATTCTCACAAACTTAAAACTGTAGTAGCATTAGTGGAAGAGTTACTAGAGAGTACTTGCAACAGAATTCGACTTACTGCTACTACATGCCTTTACTTACACACAGTTTACTTATACTGCAATATATACGGTGACTCTTGCAAACAACAACGTCAGAGCAACTAAACCCACAATCAGTTGGTTCCTTCACGTTGTTCAAACACAGAGCCTGTAAGTTCTATACAATTCCCTTCGTACCAATACCAACCAAGTCACATACAACAGTCGAAAATAAAACAAAGTTGAGCATGCTGTACGTTACCAGTTTAGTTACTGCTCCCACTTCCCACTGTTGTTGTTTCCTAATTTCTTTCACTCGGTGTGCACACAGATAGTCGGGTATTCCATATACTAGAGAGTAAGAGAGAGATATGGTTTGCATTGTACCATACAACATCCAAGCATCAGTATTCACTCTTTGACTGGAGTTACCCTCTTTCAACCACTTTTTACACACATTTACATAAGCAAACACAAATGCGTAGAATTCCAAATATTCTCTTGTCATTCCATTCCAATCCTTTAGCTTTGCATTCCCATTTCTTTTCTGCTACATTCATGCATATCTGTTCTGCTACAGTAATGGTAGATGCTGCGTATTTTAGTGGATACTCTGCTGCAATACAGATACATTAGTTACCACAGTCACTACGGCATTCGTATCTGCCATACTATGTGTGTAATTCAATGCATCAAAGAATGAATTGATTTCCTCCGTTTGTTTTGCTCCGAATTGCTTTTGTTTTGCATCGGAATCTCATTCGACGAGTTTCCTTTCCAATTCCCTTATCCTTCCATTCAAATTCAAATTCAATCTACATTACTAACAGCACACTAGTATATACTAGAACAGCGGACGAATCAAAGGATTGTTTCTTGGCAATGGGGGAAACAACACTCCTTCTCTACAAACTTAGTCGAATTGATTGAATTGATTTTTACATTAGTGAAGAATAAGAAATGGATAAATACACAACTCTACATTCCCAATATAAAATTGTAGCAACATTACCAATATATTGCTCCCACATATATTGATAGTGTTTTCTGTTTTGTTCTTTGCACTAGAGACTGGTACAAAAACAATACGGTTGGTTGGTAGTGGTGAAACATTTCGCAGAAATAAAATAGATAAAGTCGAAGCAAACTATGAACAATATATATGAAAAGAAATAATGACAGTTTCTAATAGCTTGAGAAATCCTTGAAGTTGCAGTATATGGAATCGAGGGATTTGCTTTAGTACACTGTGCCACTCTATGCCATTCAATGCTCTGTGCTTTCCTTGCTCTCAGAACCCATAAAACTCTCAAAGCGATTTCCAATGGGCTTTCTCTTTATTATTGCATTCGATTTATATCTCGCTGCATTCGGGTTTACAACACAAGGCTGAAATGTCCAATGTGTAGTACCTATGTAAAAATAGCTTTACACACTTAATTTCTGCGAAAACCGCTGTATATAAATAATTAAACTTGGTTAGTAACTCTAACTCTGTAATAATGTCAATAAACCTTCACATCGTTTTCGCGAGGAAACAATTCTTTAGTTGTGTAAGTAATTAGTATACTTATTTATAACTCATTGCATAGAAGATTCATTCTTTCCTGCATTAACATCTGTCTAGTATCATATGCGAGATAATAATATAAATGGAAGTTATTGTGTGTAACAATAATCTGCTTTTATATGCAAAATTCATACATTGAATTAAATTAAAATATAATAGCACTAAATACAGAACAGAAATCTGATTAAATTAATTCTACAGCAATATTATTCACGCAAGTAAATTATTTTCACAGTGCCATGAATAGTCAAAAACAATTTGTAGAGTAAAAGAGTATCTCTATGTTTCAGTATGCTTAACACTAGGTAACACACAAGACAACTGTTATTGACGATTTGAATTATAAAATGAATACTATACCTGACCTAAATGGATTAGTTTACGGGGAAGTTAGACTTATTTGTGATATCGTGATTACCAATAAGAGGCTTAAATAACAAACTGTAAAGCAAATACTTAAGGGCAAATACAATTGTTGCTATAATATAATGCAAGTTTCCAATAGCTAAATTTAACAGTGCACAGCATGCATGGTTGCATTGCATTGAAAAATGAATTTGGATTAATACATATTATAATATTGGGTACGGATTGGGTAGGTTTATTACAGAGCAACCCAACTGTTCCAAGAGTTTAATAGGTAAGCTGATGCTCCATTGGCAATCAGTGGAGTACTATATAGTCACACAGCGGAAAGATTTTGGACAGTTTGTATTTAGTGTGTTGTACCACTATGTATGTTGGAACACAAGGATGCAAGTCGGAAAGAGCAAGCAGATTGCATTGTTTCGCCGAAGAGAATCCTTTTAAGAGATTAAGTTTTAATCAGATTCCCTGCCTTTGATTGGATATGTTGTCGGCTGGGCTTATAGCTGTGTATATACAAGACGAGGACACTGTTTATCTGAGCTACATAAAGGATACACACACTGCTATCAATAGTATTGCTTTGTAATTGAGGAGAAGGGCTATAAGCTCTCGCGAAAGAAATCAAATCAGACTCAGATGTTCACTCTTCTTTCCAATTTAGATGATGCTGATGGTGCGACATTTGGCCTATTAAGTTCCCAGTTTTGGTACAACTCTAATCTAATGATACAGGTCGCAGTCCGACACCCAACCTTGGCGCTTCGTTTTACTTGCGCCGGATTTAACAGGAAAATAGTAGAATTGACTTTGTTTTTATTGCATTTATTTAGAACATTACATAAAACACACTGCCTTGCATGACTGCCTCATTGTCCAATCTACTTTCCTTTAGTTAGCACAGCAAAATCAAAGCCAGCTTAAATCCAGTGTATCACACTTGATACAAAAAGTAATACATTATGATTTTGGAACGCGTATGCACTAACATGTACATAAAGTAGGTACTCCACCATTCATGTAATGTTGATGCTCTCATAGACTCAAAGTATACCTACTTTTAATATGAACGCAAATTATCTACCTGTATTTTGCCAGAATAAGGAATTAAACAAGGAACTATACATATTCTCAATTTCTCACGCTCAATATGTGATTCTAATTTAAAAACTCCATGATGCCGCTCAACCAGATTTGCTCTGTAAAAATTAGCTTGTAGAATTCTTTAAAGCAGGTGAATGGTCTTCGTGGTTCGGAAATTGTATATTGGTAATTTAATTTGTTGAACATTAAGTTCTAGGGAATATCATGTATGGAAGCCTAAAGTTGTGCTATTGTGGCAGTTTTTTACTAGAAAATATGACAAACTTAAAGAAACAAAGACAACAGTATTAGGTATGTATTTATGCACTAATGAAGTTATTGGTTGTCTCCCCATTTAGTATAGTCAAGTCATCCATTTACGAATGGTGTGTTTAGGATTTAGTATAAACCCTCCCAAAAATGAATACTGGATTGCCTTTAACCTATTGCATTGTGAATCGCACTGAAGAACGTAAGGAGAATGGACAGATTGACTGAAGCAAGGACTGAGGACATTATTATTGTAGTTGGAAAGTAGTCACATGCATAGTATTAGCAGTAACGGAGATATGTAATGGAATGAAATGAAGGCTTCTAGGGTCGTACAATAATAGGGAATGAATCCATTGCAATCATACCGCATTGTATGTTGAGCGACCATTGAGTGGCTTGTAATGACGGTATTAACACTGTTAATTCTTATCATAAGTGGCCATCAGAGTGATAGTATGGTTTATGGTCAAAGCTATTATTATAAAAACAATGTGCTTCATTTCTAGCACTACTGGCTCACACATAACACAATTACCTCAATACTGTATACTGTACAGCACTGAAGAACAAATTGAAGATATTTCAAACAAGGGGTCCACTACTGTTCATTGACCACTACCAGCAAATATTATGAGTTATTTTATACACTATCATTTTTCTGCTACTTTCTGTTACCCTACAGTAGGACGAGTATATGACATTACAAAGGACAAAATAATGTAGTCATTGCAGAAATGGTGTAAATGAGACCACTAATACAATAGACTTCGTATAACTGTATGTATTACTTATTTCCAAGTGAGAAAATTCAAATAAACATACTACGTGCATTATAGTATCCGTTTTCAACCTAAGTCCTACGCTTGCAGGATATAACATTTAGGTTTTTATTCAATTAACATTTCTACATAAAAATTGTACATGTAAGTTTAGTTACTGTATTATTCAGTAATTAGGTAGGTACTTTAGAGTTGTTCATAGGGCAATACATCCACTTACATACCATGTAATGCAGTTTTTTAATTTTAAATGCATGTTTATGGCATGGTGTGTCTTTGTATTATGTGATTAAAATAAGCTACTTCATTGATTCACTCAATCAATTGAAAAAACACTTGAATATTGTATTCTACCTGTGAGGTACGAGGTAATACCTTGAATCGTACATATGAGGCAGCACTATGGTTAAATGAGTAAAGAAAACATGTCTAGAAACAAGGTGAGCTGAATGAATTGGTGAGACGATTTGAGACTAGGTGGGTGGCCTAGCAACTTTTCATTCCATAAAAACTGCTAGCTACAAGATACATGAAACATATACACAGGGGGATGTACAACCAATAGTTAAAGGTGATACATAATCGAACTTTAGAACATTTCTTGAACATAAGACGCTTAAAAATATTTACTTTAGTGTTACATGGAGATTAAAGTGTGTTGAAACTGAATTGTCAAATGATATAGGTAGAAGACGATTTCAGTTTATAAATGCACCTGTATCTTTATCCCTAACATAAATTAAGTAGATTTAAATTAGCGTCATCATGTACTTAAAACTTGTACCTGCAATTCTCATATAAAATACGTAGAATATTGGTAACTAATCTTGTCTGTAAATATTGGAGTCACTTAGGTAGGTTTCCAGTAATAATTTCCTAATACTACTGGTGCAATGCAATTAAAGCGATTTTCCCTGTTGAATGTGTGAATGTAGTATTTCTACTCAATTTATAAGCAATAGAATGTTGTAAACATCTGACATAAAATATTTTGTTAGACCTATAGTAGCCAAAGCCATAATATAAATACAACTTAGCTAGGTAAAACTATTACACTGCGATTATTTATTTGTATGTGTATACTTGCATGTATTACAATGTAATTGCAATAATTTTATTCTACTACAGCAAGGAATAGCAGCAGGTATGTATATGTAATGTAATAAAAGCAGCACAAATAAATTGCATGTAAATTCATACATACTCAATACTAATGTACTGATACATCATATTATAGATATAGTTAGGTATATGAAATATTATAGGCATAGCTTCAGTATTCACAAAGATAAGATTCTTTGCCACATAAACTTGAATATATATATATAGCACTATACGTATTTTCTAATAGAAGAAACATGCACCACGTGAAAAAATTATAGAAGCAATGTATCTATTTGTATATGATGAGTTTGTACAAGTAGTTATGCGTATAAGAAGCTCTGGTCTGGTAGAGTATTTACGGACATGATGCCATAAATCAAAGATGAGAAAGAGTAAGCAGAAGTGTACTATAAGCAGCTTATACTAAATATAAAAAGTAAACCTGAATGTGAACGTGAGATATAAGGTGCACACGTATACATACGACGTGACGGTGAACAATGAATGTTAATACAACAATGCCATTGAAAGGTCCAGTGAAGGAAAGAGTACGAGAGTCGTAGTAGAAGTGGAAGGCAAGGATGAAAGGGAAATCCCTTCTTGGGCATAAGCAGCAGAGCAGACAATGAATACATACGGGATGCATACATACACTCTGTGTATTTTCGGTGCTTGTCTGATAATGCGAAGGATGTAAAGTAACGTAACTTAACGTAATGTTGTGAACGTAATGTAAGTATAAAGGGAAGAGAGCCAGAGAGAAGGCAGGAGAGATATACGAAAAGAGAATAGAGCAAAAAGCATGGCGATGTAGACCAGGAGCTGTGAGACGCTTGCGTGGCGGCCATTAAAGTTACGCCAAAGCCTTAACTTTACTCCTCGGGTTCACTTCACTATTTTCTGTTCGTCTGTGTGTGTATAGCAGTCAGCTAAGTGAGCTTGCCAGTGTGAAAGATTAGTTCACTATTATATACGAAACGGTTATAGCAAATGTATCTAAGATGTACATACATGAAGTCAAAACAAACCCTACTATACTCTACGTGATGGAAATTATCGCATGTATGAAACAATTGTAGTTATATTACAGAGCATTTTATGCTTTTACAACTAACTCATTGCAGCTAGTGTGAGTTTGACTGTTAATTACAACGTAAAAACACACATTATTGAATATTGACTTTTATACAACATGAATTACAGGAATTTTATCTCAGGTTGTTATACTCTATTCCTTATATAGCAAAAATCCCATAGTAAACTAGTATTTATCCTCTTTGTGAAAATGTATTTTTGAATTTTTTATTATATATGTAATGTTCCTACAACCTGCTACTTTAATAGTGTAGGTAAGTACTTGTGCTCTATCCTTCACCTAGAGTAATTTTACACGAAGAAATGATGGAAAATACAAGAATGAAATATTTTGGCTGTATTGTGATCAAGGAGAAAAACAATACTTACTACTATACTGTGTGAGTGAATCTTATCTGTACAATGATCAAATCGCATATAGAAAACTCCTACTCACTCAGAAGAAAAGCTAACAGAAAGAACAAGAAAGCATTGAGTATTCAAATGTCTGCTACTATGATTACACCCCTATCCATTGAAATTCAAATCCGCAATGGAATAAATTGGTTGCATCAAGTGTATAAGACTTGGAGCATGAACGTAAATAAAGGGAAAACAATCGCTTCAATCTCGTACATAGTATTGAACTCTTTGAGGAGGATTTTAGTAGTCTCTAGCTCATTTAATTTACAATGATGAACAGAAAGAAGAAAATGTAAATGCACTCAACGAATTTGCAAATAAAATCAACACTTTTGTACAATGAAACTCAATTCCCCAGAAAAGTCTCACGAGGCTGGTGATAGTATTGTAGTAGTATTATAGTGAGTTGGCTTAAACGAGTAATTTATGCAATGCTTTACCCGTGTAGAAATTCTCTTATGCTGGTTTGTATTTTCTTATCTTATCATTACATGTCCACTTTTCCACGGCATGCGTCTCGTACAGGGCAAGACAATGCAAACATGCTATCACTGTAGCACAACAATAAACGTGAGAGCCCATAAATAAAACTCGAAGGGAGATAATGAAGACATACGTTTGCAATTAAGAATGCATTGGCTGATTTTGATAGTCGTGTAGTAGTAGTAGATTCAAGTTTGATGTTTCGCCTAAGTGAACAAATACAGCTATGAAGCAAAGGAAACTATTTTGCAAAGGAAATATGCAGAAAATTGATAGATGAACTTTAGGGTCGGGACCATCTCAAATGTGACGAGCGTGACGATTGAATTTTCTTTATGTGTGTATTTCGTCAATTTACGTGCACTTTGGTGCGTTCAATTCCAACTTATATTGTCATTTACTCATTTGACTCACCAAAATATCAAATACATTCCAAATTGATTCATTCAGTATGCACAAAAACAACAAAGCTACTCCATACCAATGATAATTTCATCATAGATATATTCCACAATTTCTAGCTTATTGTATACATAATAATTATTATAGGTAATTATGAATATCAATATTTAGGTATTTTATCGATGAACTAAAGGATTCAGATGGAAATGTTTATTTACTATTATACTTTTATTCACCATGCATATAATGGGTACAGATGTACGTTACCTTTAGTATCATTATTCGTACAGTGTATTTATTTTGTGGTAGGTTTTGGTTCGTTCTCGTGTTCCACTTTAGCTTTTAACTCAACATCGACTTATTTCCTTGCATATCCTTCTGTAATCGTCTGGCTGCTCTATCTTTACGGCTGCATAAGTAGTCTTTCTTCTCTTGCCATGTCAAGCGAGCCCAAATCAAGATTTAGATAGACACAAATCCAATCCACACTAATGTATAATGTAAGTTATGTGATTTTTCTATTTCTTATGTGTGTACTCTGTAGTTGTGTATGTCTACAATGTGTAGGATATATTATACTTTTATACTTAGACTTACTCGTAGTAGGTAATGAACATGGAGCAACTAACTGCATATGCTGTCTTGACACGACATGTATTTTATTCATTACACTGTTCGACTCTCAGTTGTATTTCACATGACAGGACACCCACAACTTTGCAGACGGAGATGAGTGCGCTGTTTGCGTCTTGTTATCCTGTCAACTCTTGACTTGGCACTGCAACAAGCAAATAAACAATTCAAAACTTTAGTAACATTCTATCTACTGCTGATCACAAAGATACAAATGTATAGGAATATCATACACCTATATCGCAATGAGATACATCGTAGATTTACATTATACGTATTTTTGTAGATGTTACAAATAATATTAAAGGTAGAAGAAGGTTCTTTTGAAAATGTGGTCAATGTGAGTAATATTGCAACAAAAACTTTGGCTGCCTCTACATGTAGAGATGAATGCCTCCCATTTCATACGTTGCCATACACAAGAACTTAGATTTTCCTATTTATAAACGCTTATATTATTTTCACAATTGTTGAAGCAGACAGTTGTGTAATGTTAGCGTAAGTCACAAGATATATGTAGGTACTAGCTTGGTACCCACAACACTTACCTACATGTGAGTATAGGGATTCTATTAATATTACTGCTGAACAGGAAGCGGAACAAGGAAAAGATGCTCAACACAGAAATCCTTAATATAAAGGAGAAGATGAATACCGCAACGTAGCGTCCTTTTCAGTCTCTCTCTCTCCCTCATTTGTCTGTGTTTGTGTAACTTAACAGGTAAGAAGACTAAAATGCACAATTTCGTAAATTTTGTTTTCTAGTGAAAATCTCAATTTATTTTGTCTAGAAAGACCTTTTGGAAGTGTCTGCATGTCGGTAACTCTTGTTTGAAACTGAAAAGCTAAAGGCATTCACATTTCTACATATATGTTGACTGTTTGTCCGTATGCAAGTTTATGATCCTCAGAATAGGTTTTAAACATGAATTTTATAGGCTAATAAAAATTGCCCCTTTGCAAACTTACATGCAGTTTATATATATAAGTATAGATCTTGAGTTTGTAAGTACAATGCAGCATGGTATAGTATTGAGCTGAGTGAGACAAAACAAGTAGAATTGAGACGAGTGCATTTATACAAAGCAAAAGGACGAGTTACAAGAGAGAGTTGTAGATGTCCTGTCGTGTTTGATTATTTTCAGTTTTGCAGGTTGCTAAAAAATTGCAAAGTAAGCTATTAAGATAATTCACAGTGGGGTTTGCTCTATAGTAATGCATGTAGTAATGTCATGTAGTGTGGTCAATCCTAATGGATGTGTACTCAGCAGCTACTACGTACAAAATTGCAGTGCACGTTGCAGTGCATTCAACATTTAATAGCCAAAGTAAGTAGCAACTTAGCTGCATAATATGCTTATACTTTAAGTTTGAGTTAGCGTGTGCTGATAATAATATTGTATAATAATACGATGTTCTACACGTATGTAAGTATGGAGAATATATGGTGCAATAAAATATAAAGGGGAGTGAGAGTATGTAACAGTAATGAGCTTGTGGCTGCTTCGATTTTCGTTTCATTTGTCCAGTAGTAAGAAATATGATGCCCTGCTGGTTTGGTTTACTTTCGCAGTGCCTTTCCTTATCACATCGCTCGTTTCAGAAGTCATAAGAATACAAATACGCGCTAGTGATGATAGAAAAGTAATAAGGGTTTATCTTGCACTCGTAGTACACTCACCAGATTCTCATGTATATGAGCACAGTATGAATATGAATTGAAATTGTAGTCGTATGGTAATGTTATACTTGTGGTGAATGGAATGGTGTACCATATCACTAGTCATTTGACTGTATGGTGTGTGTGTGCATATATACATAACTATGGAGTACTATACAGCTTTATACTTATTTGTGTGTATACAAGTGGTGTTGTAGCATAATGTTACCTACTCCATGCTCACCACATATACGATATACAGAATTCGACGAAAGGGAAGATGCAGAACAGCAGAGCTCACATTTTACGCATTTTATATTGTAAACAAACCATAAATATTGTATTTTATTGTCTGACTTTTGATAGTCAATAAACTTTTATGTGCATTTAATGAGATTTTATCGGCTTTTTGTGATAGGAAATTTCGTTTGCCTATTTGTATCACCTTGCTTTGTTGTTTGCATTGTACTTTTTATTTTTTTGGAGGTTCAAACAATATTACAAGACAGCTCAATTTATTGTACATCATCACGCTGTTTTGTAGATGCATAACTCGAACTCAATGATAATAAAATATATACAATCTCAAACACTTATTACATTTTTACACCCGCAGTAAATCTATTTGCCATTGAGCGATATCCATCAAACTATTCTTTTACGCTAAACCCTTAACTAGTAGTGCGTGTAATAACTCCTTAACAAACCGCAATAGCACATTTATCCCTAATTCTAGTAATACAAATCCAGTTTAGCGTGCAAAACATATGAAATATTGTATTTAAATCATCTATTCCAGAAAAGAGAGCAATTACAAGTAGTAGAAGTAGAAATGAAAAATATACAAACAATCAAACATACCTATACATGGCTTATACAGCATTTACTTATACAGCCTTTACCTAGGTATACCTATACATTCTTATCTTCATTACTAAGACATTTAAAGACCAATTCAAGCTATAAACGTATCTTCAATGTTATGAAATGAAAAGTAGGGATTATAGTATTTAAATAGCTCTTCGGAAGCATTAAACCATCATTTATAGATTATAAGCCACATTTGAAAATGTTTATTCATGTTCATTTAACTACACAGTAAAGTTTACCAGATGTAGATATTGGAGGAAATTGCTATTTTATATCACTTCCCTCAAATACAAAATGAAAACATTTTACAAAATTTAATTATTTTTAACTAATTTATTTGAAACTATCATTACCTGGCTAGGACATTTGAAAATACAAGTAGGTAAACAATTCAAAGATGATAAAATGACTCCACCACAACTGTACACAAAGGTAACCAATCTTCATCTATCCAGATTGGTATTATAATGGATAACTTACCTATAAATTATTTAAAGGGCAACATATTTTAGGGCATATGTTTTGTCCTTAATAAAATATTACTTTACTGAACTACTTGACACAGTATCTGTAATTAATAATATAGTAATTTATAGGTGTTATTGCGTAAGTTTGTACTTTTTGGTAAAGCATTATTGCAGACATAACCAATGCTATTTACTAATTAGCATTGTTGTAATACGCTTACTATTAGGTGTGCTGTTCCTTAAATATTATATATAGGTATGTGTTTCATTATTAGTATGCTCCCACCCTTCTAAGGAATTTTTGAGCTAAATTTTGTTGAGATGAGGGAGCCAGGAGCCAAATGAAATCATACGAGGGAACATGGTGACCATGTTCATACATATATACATAATTCATATTAAGATTTTACATAATGATGTATTTATTTATGCATTGAATGTTGAAATTCCAATTACTACTCATGACATGGCGTGCTGTTAGCAAGGGACACCAAGACAGTATTCCAAAGGCGTGTGCATGTTAGGTAACATACGCATTGAGAGTCAAAGGTGCTATTTATATGTACAAGCAACTCAAATCTGCTGAGCAATCTTCATTTTAGAGTGTGGAGTGTCGTGTAGAATAGGCAGTCCCTTATTAAAGCAGTGGATAGAATGGCAAAGAAACAAAATACAAATAGAAATTCGACAAACATAGTACTCAATCCAATTGAGTATTCAGGGAAAGAATAAAAGTTCCATTCAAGTCGAGTAAAACAGGCGAACAGGCAGTCGGAGCACAAGTCTACGACCAGAATAGAGTGTCTTGACTGTGGACACTGTTGTGAAGTGTATGGCCA
>JAQFYB010003163.1:0-20660 GCA_034694085.1 Pogonognathellus longicornis | reverse complement strand
TGCAGTTGAATTACCCGTGGTATGTGAAGCTTTTAAACTAGAATGCCAATTTTTTTATTCAATTACAGATAATAAATTTCAACTGTGTATTTCATAATAATACGCTTCCATGTGCTTCAATAGCACCCATTTCTATAAATACAATTATAATAATATGAATATTACAAGTAGGTATATATATACAACAATAAAAAATTTGTAACTTATAAATCATTTGAAAATAAAGTTTATAGCTGTGTTGGTGCAGAGATTTTAACATCAGTCAAATGACATCTTACAGAGTGTTAAATTGCAATTATAGTAGCATTTACACCGATAAAATAATACATTAATATTTCTTATTCTAATGAAAGCTTTTTTATATTGTATTTTTAGAATCCAAGAAAACTGGACAATATTAATGCATAACTAGGCCGTACACATTTTATTTGGATGGAGTACAAATATCTAAAAACACCACATACACAAAACCTCGAAATATTCATAGTGTGAGTTTACAAATTTCGGGGTACAGTAGTTTCCCCTTTGCTTCCTGTGTATACGGCCTCGATTCATAAGGTTGAAAACTGTGGTATTATCTATAATTTAAAGGTAGGTATATATTTTGGAAGATAATATTATTTCTGTATATTACAAGATGTTGCACAAAATTTCCTTACAGTCTTGTGACGATATTAACTTTGCTTCATGAGTATAGTTCCACCAAATATGTTTGGTTCCATTATTTAGGATCACAGAATTGTTTCATGAAAAATACTGAAACGGCTATTATATTTAGTAATACCTTCAGTATTATTGGAGTTTGTAAAGTGTCATTCTCATTGAAATATTATATAATGATTAATAACGAAATGGGTTAATCTGTTTGTATATTACATACAACATAGTAATGGTAATACTAGTATATATGAACACTTCGAATAAAATTTTGGCTGCTTCAATCGGGAGTTAAGTATAGTATTTCCATATCCTAATTTCACATTGCAGTTTAATAGTGTAGCAAAACTAGCATACTTACCTTAACTTACATAATTAGCAAATAGATTAACCAATAATATATCGGTAAATACATAGTTCCAACTTTCAATCCGCTATATAGATTATATCTATATGCTTTAACTTGTTTGTTATATATTTATATATTTATATATTTAATAATTAACTTTTATATAATATTTACTTAGGCACCGGGGAATGTGATAGAAAGTACCTAATATACTTTCATCCTTCAGTGCCAAAATCAGATTTCTAATTATTATATTTTATTATTAAAAATTACCAATAAAATTCTAAGTTGCAATATACTATTAAAATACAAACAAAATCATAAATCATATTATTAAGGTATAAATTAAAACAATAAAAATATTATTAAAGTATAAAGAAAAACAATAAAAATATTATCAAAATATAAATTAAAAGATTAAAAATATTATTAAAATATTAAAATTTTTATTAAAATATTATTAAAATATTAAAAATTTTATTAAAATTTTATTATTTTTTAAATATTTAAAATATAAATTAAAATATTATAAAGTACATTAATAAAATTTGACTATAGAGGTGCCATATTCGAATATTTATAACTAAGTAAATAGGTATTATATACCATAGGAATATGTAAGCTGGAATTTAAATATTAATTCATGATGGAGAGAAGTATAGATATACCGTACCAATTTTTACAGACACGTTGTATAAACTAAGGATTTTAGGTTATAATTTAAAACCTTATAATACGTGGCTAGTTTTGTTGAGTAGAGTGTTTAACAATTTTGAGTATTCTATCTTTAAGATCATGAACAATTTTGTTTAAAAATCTTTTTCAAAATGTGTACTACTGTACAATTGCTTGTACAATTTGAGTATGTGTAAGTAAGCCTTTCGTCAGGTGTGTTTGTGTTATTTTTAAGGTTAAAGTGCATTATGTGCGACTACATAGGGTGGTGTACATGGATGGTGAGAATAATCAATTCTTGATTGATATGGAATGGACACTATATTTTATATCATATTATTATTGTGTAATAGTAATGCCTACTCAATTGAATTCATTCGATGTGAATTCAAGGAGATGAATGGTGGTGTTTTGACCCATTGTGTTCCCCAGAGGGATTGAGTGGCGTCATTGCATGGGAAGTGGAGTGGGCAATGGAGGATTTCAATTCTTGTCTGAATTGATAAACACAGAAGAGCATAAATGTATTCAGAGGAAATATTATCACGTGAATAACATGCATCAGTGTTGTGGGATCAAATGGCAAATCGTCCACATTTGCAGGGATGTAGTAGAAAAATCCCGTCTTAATAAACGTTTCAGTAAATGCAATGGGGATTAAAACTGCGTACGAAATCACAGAAACTATCCACCACAAATCAGTCAGCTTGAGCGCAATATCCGGTTTTCCACTCTACATATTTGGGTATAAATCATGAAATCAATTATACTCATTTTGTCATATTTTTTTAATTTTAAGATTGAATTTAGTGTGTGACAAATGAACATCATAAATACTGATAGATTGATAGATCTATTTTAAGAATACTGCTGAAAAACATTTAGTTTTATACTAAATATAAAATTGGCGTCCGTTTAATTAAAGAATCAATAAATTAAAAATATTTGTCGATTTTTAAAATTGTTTTTTAATAATCATTCGGATCTCATATAGTTTTTGCAGATAGATCCAGGTAATATCATAATGCCAAAAACTGATTATTTAAATTTTGTGAGAGCTACTGTCCATTTTTGATACAACAAAGCTTCTGAAACCATTGAGACGTCTATTTTGCGACAAAAATTCTTATGTAAATATATTTTCAATAAAAATACTTTGATTTCAAAATATTTTTTAAACTGCACTTTACACCAACTATTTCTAAATAATTATAATTTGTTCTAATATAATTTAAAAATTATTACCGTTTCAGTGGCTTGAGTTAATTTTCGACAACCAAGAATTTTGAGGGTATTGAGTATAGCACCAAACACGACGAGAAAGAACCACTGGCCAACTGCATAATACGTAAGAAAACAAACCATAAATATTATCCAATATTTAAAAAAAATTAAACTTGAGAATTGGTCATGTCAACAGTACAAATAAAATAAAAATGGATGCATAAAAAATCCACATGGTATATTATTATCAGTAGGTAGTACAAATCTTGATTTGATTCTTACGACGTTCTATTGGGAATTCCGGTGTTGCAAATGAAAGAGGGATAAGTATGTAGCCAAGCCCAACAAGGCTAACCTCCAAAATTCCGCATATAACCTAGAACATAGAGATTTAAAATTATTTATAAATCCCAAATGTGTGAATTTGACACTTAATTATATAGCGTATAATATACAAACTTTCTTTTAGTTCTTATTGTAGCATTGTACAGTACACTTCTATTTGATATTAATTAGGGATACATAACCAGTGGCGTATCTAGGAGTTTAAAATGGGTGGGGACCAGATTAAGTTATCTTTAGTTAAGGAAAAAATCAAAGATTTAGAAATGATTAATATTAAATTGGTTTGCACTTAAACATACGCAATAAAATCAATAAAAATGCATATTTCATTGAATTAGAAAATGAAAGTATATAGTATATTTATATGTACTTTCGAAAAATCTGGGTGTGGCCCGGGCCCCTAGTCTTTAAATCGCCACGATACGTAACAACGTAACCTACATTTATACCTAATAATCTAGCAAAAATAATTTTTTTACACAATACTATAATACTAAGATTTTTTAATTGTGAGGTTTAATAATTATCAATTTAGGACCAAAATACAAAATGGGACTAAAATTAAACACTCAATTTACCTGCCAATAAAAGGGACGACGGATTTTTCTGATGTTCCATGTAAATGATAAAATATTTGCCGTCGGATTTATCCTGCGTGCCATGCATGGAAAGGGTTAATTGATATTAGCAATAAGTTTATAAAAATTAATTTAATATTTTGATTGCTGTCAAAATAAGTCCTCGTAATTATACAAGAATGATAATAACATGCTAAAATACAACTAATGTTATAGGTAGATATTTATTTATTACACAGTATATTTTATAATCATTTCTATAATCATTAAATTAACATTAACTACGTTCAACGAAAAATATCACGGATGATAATTTTATGTAGTCGAAATGTATACGCAGATTTATATCTATACAGGGTGATACGTTAATTAGTAGAACTGCTCCCT
Source organism: Pogonognathellus longicornis (assembly GCA_034694085.1). NCBI lineage: Eukaryota > Metazoa > Arthropoda > Collembola > Entomobryomorpha > Tomoceridae > Pogonognathellus > Pogonognathellus longicornis. The sequence continues at coordinate 16,445 of JAQFYB010003163.1, read as the reverse complement.
TTTTCTCCACAACGATGGAAGTTATATGGGCAGTGGCGCATTTGAGGAGGGCGTAGGGGGCATACAGCCCTCTCCAAATATTTGGATTATACACTAGATAAAAACATTTCTCCCAAAATATCAATAAAGAGGTTATTTTTGCCATAAAAATGCAAAAAATCTTTCTTTTTCTTGCTAGGAGCGATATTGTTGAGACTTCCATTGATTTTGACCTAAATTTGCGTAAATTAGGGGTAAAATTTGACAAAATTTGTCGCAATTTCTATTGATTTTTAACTAAATTTGCAATAATTTGAGTAAAATTTGATAAACTTTTTCTTGCTGCGCGAGATTTTGTTTCAATTTTCATTGATTTTGATATACATTTGCGCTAATTTAAACAAAATTTGCTAAATTTCTTTACGCTGCGCGCAAAAAATTAACGTAACGACATAGGTTTACTCAAGCCCACCCCCTCCCCTCCGCCGTGTGACCTGGATACTCCCCTGTATATGGGTTATGAATACATTAAGTGAAATTTTAGGTTATTACCTTTTTAATTTACCAATTTATGTTTCTAGGTTCAGCACTTTGGGAGATATGGCCATTTAAAACAACCGAGTTTCGAAATGACGATTTTACATGAAAAGGTTAAAATCAAATTAAAATGCATCAAAATCAAGCGTAGCGTGAAAATAGTCATTTCGAAACTCGGTTTTTTTAAAATGGCCATATCTCCCAAAAAAGTTAACCTATATAGAAACATAATATTGCTATACTTGGAAAGATGACAAACTAAACTTTCATTTTATGTAGGTATACTCATAACCCATACAACTTTCCCTCTTAAGGAGAAAAAGGGAAGCGTTGAATTAATTAACGTGTTACCCTGTACATGCAATCCAAATAGTAAGTAATGCTTAACTAATTTCATGCGATGAATTATAAAACTTTTCAAGCAAACGATTACCTCCGTAAAATGAATTACTTTTATTAGAAATCCATGAATAGCAATTACATATCGACATGTTAGACTTGGTCTAGTATTATTTCTATACTGTTAATTCCTGATACATGAATGCTTAGTCGAAATGCTTTTTGATAGGATTTCAGCATTCTAATTGTAAGTTAAAAAAATAAAAATGATTTAAAATTAAACTTACCAAATTGACATAGGCAGTTAGCCATGTCAGCACACGATATCCCATCACCATGCTGCAAATCGAGATTGAGAATGCCGTTACGTTGTCTTCATCCTGGTCAACTTTAGTTACATTTATTCTAAATATTTGTCTGTCTAAGTCACTGAATTGTTGTAAACTGCCCATTTATATGAAAGTTTTGCAATATCGTCATTTCATTCACAACCAATATTTGTATGTTCCGATATTATAAAATGATAATAAACGTCCACTTCTGTTTACTATACAAACACATGTATTTATTTATATATTCATACTCTTTTATTTGTCCCACTTGTATTTTTTATTATATATTTTCAATTTTTCAGGCACTGTACAAAAATGATAATTAGTATTATTATTGATTTTAACTGTGCACTTCTACTAATGAAATAGTTTAAAATTCCACTAGGTACATTATAATACTTAATATTTTAATAAGTATCACTAGAACCTTCGTGTACTATAGGCACGTGAAAATTGAGCAGCCTTTTATTTCTGTACTAAAATGGATTTTTTAAATTTCGTTAATACAATTAAAAATTAAAAAAATACTTTCAGTTGCGGTGATTATTGAGAGTTCATGTAGGTCATGTAAATATTGTGTAAATCAACAGAGTGTGAGCTAGCGTGTAAATAAAATATAAATGTCAAGGTTTTAACATTGCAGAAGTAACAGTTCTGTTATTGTAGCGGAAGTTGAAAGTACATTGAAAGACGTACAAAGACACAATAATCTAATTGCACTAAGAGCAGATTGGACTTCTACTGGGATTTCACATCGATCGGTGGGGTTCGTTATACGAAGCTCTTTGTAAAAGATACCTCCTACTTATTACAAAATGTGCACGAAGCAAAGCACAATACCGAAAGCTAAAATCTAGAGCATTTATCGATTTGCTTTTCTTGTGTGAGTGTGCAGAATTGCATTACATTTTATTGCATAATGTGCTTGAACGGGTTTTTGTACAACTTCGTCGACAATGAAACATGCTATGCGCAGATATACAGGTAAAGCCACGATGACTTTACAAAATGTTGGGGGTTTGCGAGAATACTTAGGTACATACATGAGCGTAGTGAGTAGCTACATGCTATACGTACACATTTGTTAAGACGTCATATTTACATACATAGATGAATGTATTATTTATACACTAATACAAACTTATTTCTCCAGAACCTACAATTGAAGGTCGTCTAAAAATATCTAAAGTCATTTGAAGTCTGACTAAAAGGGACCTATGGAATATGCCAAATATATATTCCATGCCAGGCAGGTATAGGTATGCCGTTGTTTTTGTTCATCGTAAATTGTGGGTATCTTTTATTATATGGGACGGCATATTAATTTTTTTTACAGGAAGGATTTTATTCTGTATTCAATCAATTTGCGGTGAATTGAAACCAAAAAATAATAAACGGGTTTTAACATTCGAAAATCGTAAAAGATAAAATCAAATTGTTACATGAAATTTTTAAAGAAATTTGAAAATTTTCTGGTTAGTTATAGACATCAAATATGTTTACTTTTCTTTTATTCGTCTGATTGCACATTAATACATTTTTATGTATAGATATATAATAGAATTATTATATCATAAATATATGGCTCCAACATATGTGGTATATATATTTTTAATTTTGTGTACCTACAATTATAATGTATATTTGTTACTGATATATTTTATTTGAAGCGTTTATCTGTGCACTGTAACATAATATATAGAAAGTCATATTACAGTTTTAAAAATAAACATTGCAATGAATTTTCGTATTGAACTAATTAAAAATTAAATCAAATTATTTTTACACGGTTTTCTAAATTGTACTGTGTCCATTCAGTTGATTTTTAATTTTAAGATGTTAGATTTTTTTAAATAAACTAATTCGCACTAGATTTAATCTAATTTTAAATTTAATGTGATATGCTTGAATATTAGAAATATTAGGCAAATATTTGGTGTGAGAATATTTGTTTGAGATATATAAATATATACAAGATGTTGCAAAAATGTTTTCTCTACATTCCTAGTAACCCTTTTCTTTACACCCCCAGTAATTGCATCCAATAAAATGGTTAACATTATTTCTAATCGTAGAATAATAATAAAATATTTGTATCTAAAATTTGATAAAAGTTTAAAAAATTTGTTCTCACGTTTGTGCATAAAGACTTACAATAAGTACATCTTAATAAAATGGTTTAGCCAGGATTTGAAAGATTGTATCCAAATTAGATAGAACACTGTCATGAACACCTTTGAATAGAATTTGGCTCTTTCATTTTATTAAGTTTGAACAATTTATTATTTTACTTTGTGAAAATGTGATAGTGTAGCAAAACTAGTGTTTTTTGTATTTTTAGAAACTGGATTACTCTCAGCTTTTAACTGATACTATTCTCTATTGTATGTTTAAAATTTACATCATTTACTCATTTACTTGTTAGAACTCACAAAATCTTATTTTTACTATATACTACAATATCTAGAGTATTTCTGTTACTTAGTTTGTATTAAGTATATTATTTCTACCATTATGCATTTATGTTTTGGACATCATACGACACTCTTAATATTTATCACTGCAGTGTAGAAGTCGTATTTTTTATTATTTCATAAGTAATAGTACTATTACTAAATACGCGCATGAATGAGCCATGACGCCATGAGCTAAGGTATTGTTGTTAACAATCTAAAATAATTACTATTTTTCAGCACTGATAATGTACCTTAGTTCACGTAATATAGAGCTGGGGACACTATAGTTAGCCAGATAGTGTACATACATTATACTGTCCTCATGCATGAAATGCATGTTTCCAAATGACAATTAGCCAGGGTGAGCAGAATTATCCACCGTAATATTATAGGTAAGAGAATAATGCATACACCTACTTATACCTATCCCATTTTAGATATACTTAGTATATAAATTTAACTAGGTAGGTTTTTGTAGGTAACATTGAACTAATTTACGCTGGGCAGTACTGGTTTTACTAGAATGATTGATCATTGAATGATGATCTTACTAGAAAGTATTTAAAGGTAAACTTATTGGAAAAAACATTTCATCGCACCATTCTTGTAAGAGCATTTTTCTCTGTCATATTATATCATTGGCTCAACAATACAAATTTAGTAAGCTACGTTCTCAACTTGCGTAATAATTTATTACATAAATGTATGTTTTTTTTGAAAATATTAGTTCGACAAACTGAAATTAGCATCTAAAATATAATTGGCCAGCATGATCATGGCGCCTTTTTACGTGAACTACGGTATATGGTATATTAACAAAGTTACTTTGTAGCTAAATGTTTAGAAATGTTAAATTAGTACGAAATCTTAAATGCATTTTAGTAGAGTATTATCGAAGTTCGTATTATGTATGTGTAAGAATACGAATACAATTATACATAAATAGTATAAAGAATAAAGCCATTTTTAGTTTTACGTTGCCCCTATCATTCAAGTGAATGCAACAAAATGGATATTTTGTGACTGTAAGCATTGTGTCAGGTACTAAAGTGTATTTGTGTGTTCAGCTGCCAATGGATGCCGTATTTGACTGGTGTAAATATTCTAACTTCGATTTTTGTATTGTAAGGTAGCTATAAGTATGACATACATACCTAGAGATACACCCACATTTTCATTTTTCTTCGGGCGATGACTTTGAGTGTTTTGAGTCATTGCGTTGCAAAATCGGCTCCAGAGGCGTCATTGCATATGAAATGGAATGGGGAATGGTGGATTTCACTTCTTGTCTGAATTTGTAGACACAGAAGAGCTTGAAGGCGCTGAGAAGAAAATATATCGCATGGACAACATGTACCATTATTACTGGATCGAAGGGCACCTCATTGCTGGGTTCAGGAATTACGTAGAAGATCCCCGTCTTGACGAAAGTTTCGGTTATGGCCATCGGTATTGAAATCGTGTATGAAATGATCGAAACTATCCACCACAAGTTTGTCAGCTTGAGTGCACGTTCCGGTTTCCCACTCTACAAAATTTTATACAATTCAATTAAAATTCTTTAGCAACTATTGCCAGATATTGTGTATTTACGTTTAGAAAAATTTTATTATAGGAAATATTATGAGTTTTATGAAACAAACGGAAGAAGATAAAAATCTATTCAGCATAAGTAACAGTGTGCATGGTGTAGTGGAATATTGTATTTAGCAATATTTATTGTAATTTAAAATGCCCTGATTATTTAATTAAATTGAATAAAGTAATATTAAGATACAAAATTGGTATAAAGTTTTCAGGCGTCCAATACTTTTGTTAAGATACAATTAAAAAAATTGATAAATAATACTTTGTCAGACAGGTACTTCATACTTATAGAAATTCAATAGCTCATTGATTGTAAGAGTAAAAATTATTAAGAACCGATTTATATTCTAACTACTGTATAAACTACTTAGTTTCTCTGTTAAATTATAATATCATCTACATTTTTATTAATTACCGTTTCAGTTGCTTGAATTAACCTCCGGCAACCAATGATATTGAGAGGAAGTAGAATCACAACAATCGAAACAGTTATATACTGTCCCACTGTAAAAACATTTTAAAACAAATATTTTTATAACCCCAAATTTTTTTTCGTGGAAATTGACAACTAGCATTGCAAAGAGTACGTAATTCGTGTGAGTTAACAGCAATTTAAATAAAGTTTTAATTAATAAATATAAAAATGCATAATATTTTAAATGCCTATTATTTGAAAGATATAATTATTATAAAGCCTCTAGTTGTAATACGAAAGTTGTATTATTGGTACTTACGAAGTTCAGGAAATATCACTGTTTTAAGTGAGACAGAAATGAGTGAGTGGATCATGTAGATCAATCCTATAACAGAAAACGCCGAACACACCTAAAACAATTTGTAATTATTTAAAAGTTATATTGGTATTGGACTTAGGAATTTTGTAATCATATTATGAAGCCCAACCGTTAGAAAAATATTCCCTAAAGATTAGTTAATAATTCATTGAAAAGAGTAGAAGTGAATTTTTCTATAATATTTTAGACTTTCAAGAAACCTGTTTTTTATTTTGGGAGAGACATTTCTAATATGCATAACTCATGATTGGGCTTTAGTTCTTTTTTACTTACCAAATCCACGTAGGCGATTAGCCAAGTTAACACGCGATATCCCATCACCATCTTGAGAATGATCAATCCTGTTATCTTTCTTTGCTCTTTAAACCTTGCTATGAACGTATAATTGTACTAATGTTTTATTTTTATTTTATCTTTCAAAATCTGTTGCATCAGTTTAATGTTTAAATTACACTATCAACTGTACATATATATATAATGTTTTCACTTTAAAAAATTGTGATGTAGGTATTTATTCTTTCATTTTTCAACTTGTGTTTATGTTTTTATATTACATTCGAATATTTTGGTCCCCAATTATAGTCTGAGCGCTTGTACTATACTATACTGTACACTGTTAACAAATATATAGTATTACTATTGTTAATTTCAATTCATATTATTTTTATACATAAGAAATAAAATTAAAATGATTTCCAAAACGAAATTTCGAATAATTAGGACGCCATTTTTAAATACAACCTTTTAAATCAGTACGCAAAAAAGTTTTTTCCTATTATATTTGTAGAAGTCCAAATTCCACGCAGTTTTCTTCTCAGTTGCGATTATGGTCACTTTTTGTTGATACTAATTCAACAGTTTTCTATCCAACTTACAAATAAAAAATAAATGTCTAGAGCTAAGACGGTCAAGTTGCAATAGTTGTTATTGGGCTATTGTTTTATACGCACAAGGAACAAAACAAGAGTACAAGAAACAATAATTTCATGAAGGACTTTCATTGCCATTTCATATCGATCGGTGATTCATTATAAGTAGTGTATTATTTCAACTTATATTACAGACCTACCTACTATGGAAAATTTCACGACGCAAAGACACAATATTGAATTCTTGAGCATGTATCGATTTTCCTGTACAACTACTTTAACAAGTTGTATACATTCACTTGTGCATGTTCCATATACATTCCATTTTATAATACTATTACTATACATATTATATGCTTAGACCCGACAAGTGGTTTCTTATATTAGGTACCTAAAACCTACTACTTTTGCTGGAGCAATGCTCGTAGCTCAGAAATAGAATACAAACTTTTATAAAATTGTATAAGACAAAATATATTATTTTATTATTTTATTTTGTAGCATATTATTATATAATTAAAAGGTTTTTATTGATGAACTGACCTAATTCATGCTTTGCTGTTTTGATTCACACAAAATTATGATACAGCTTTCTTCTTTCAAGTTGTTCATCATTGGTGTAAATTATGTGATAAAAACATTTTAATACGTACGATAGCAGTTTTTGTTAAATGTTAAAAAAATTATTGGAACTACAAAAAATGTTTCTAATTATTCAAATGTAGACCTATGTAAGATTCCCTCTTTTTATCTGATTTCTCTCGAATTCATAGTTTCACCACTATCACGATCTTCCATCTATTTATCTAACTTTCTACAGCATTTCAACTTAAATTTATACCTATTACCTCGTGCATATTAATTCTTATCAAGGAGAATTCATTCAACTATTAATTCTTTCAAAATGAATGACAATAATTTTATACTCGTTACTGATTGCTTACACATTTTCATACAACTTTATAAAGCGAGAATTACGGAATTCAAAATAATATTACAACATTTTTATTTCCAAGCTTAGCAATTTAAACAGTACCTAGACCTACATGTTTAGATCAATGAGCGATCAGTGTAGATTTCAATATTATACCAACATTATTCTCACTCAGACAATTCTCTATAAAAATTTACAATAATTTTGAAACTGAGCATTACATTACAAAACATGACCACCTAATTAGAATTTGATTTTATAGCATTGAGTATAAATCATAATTTTCATGTGACTTCTGTGTTTACCACTGTACTGCCCTCATCGGTGGTTTTGGGAAGGACACATTTCATTTTACTAATAAATTTGTGGACACAAAAGAGTGCAAGTAAACGAAAGCATAAGGAGATGCAATGATTGGTGTAAACGATTATCATAGGCGTCTTCCGATTGCAACAATCAAATACTCGTTCCCCTTGTATAAGTTCAACAATAAGCATTGTGTTCCTTAAAGTCAACGAAATCCATGAATAGTTCACCCACAACTGGCAAAGTTTAATTGAAGATTCGGGCTTCTCTTTCTGAATATATTTAAAAAAAAATGCATGCCATAAAATCACACATTATTGCTTTAATTTATTAGTAACAGTGTAACAAAATAATATTATACGCAAATATTTGAAATTAAAGATTTAAGTACCGGTTCCGTTGCCCGTATCAATCTCCGGCATGCAATCATTCTTATGGGATGGAAAATTACTTTCAATATAAAATCAATCCAAGGTGCGACTAAAATAATAGATTTAAAAATATTTCAGACTTTTTCTATTCGCAAGTTGGAAAAACTTGTTTTTCAATGAAAAATTGAAAAGCACTGAGCATTAAATTTATTATTGATATTAGGGCTGTTGATTAAAATAATCCTATAATTTTCAACAAAATGTGCTGGATAAAATAGACGGATATTTTTCAATGTATGTCGGACATTGTATAATAATCGGGTATTTATTTTTAATCAATTATGCTAGTTAAAATGATCCAATATTTTTCAATGCATACTTTATAATAATGTAGATAAATCAATAAGTATCTACAAGATTTTTGAAAATGTCTTGACATAGTTATCCAAAAACCGAACATGTAAAATCTGAGAAATCAAGACATATTCTTAAAAATGTTCTTAAAAATAGCCTATTACTTTCGGAAGTTTAAGTATTGTTGGAATTGAATGTGTAATTATTACAAATATTATTAAATTTGACTATTATATTAATGCACTTACTGAGTAGGGAAGGAGGTGTGGATCCTGAGGTTGTAGCATTTATGACTAGATAGCCAGTTAAGATTACCACCACTAATGAAAATATGGACAAAATCTGAAAGCAATTTAGATTTTGCTTATTAAAATATTTCTCTTAGAAATAACCATACACGGACATATTATGTGAGATTACATATGCGTGGTTTAATTGATAATTATGAATACGATTTAATAGTAAGATATTTTTTATAATTGCAATCCGGCATGTTTTATCGACATCGTTTTACCGACTGGCTCGACAAGATTACTAAATAAAACCAATTCATTCATTCATATTAAAATATTTATCATATTCAAAAAATTATATAGCGAATTCGTATCAAAGGTTTATTGTAAATATGCAAATATGGGCGCTTTGTGATTAAGCCCAACCCAAATTTCCGAATAGTAAAGTAATGCCAATATGTCATATATTTGATTTTAAGGTCAATCCACATAAAATACGTTTCTATTAACGCCCTTGAATTCTAGGTACAAGATTCTCCATTTACAAATTACTACAGATATTAAGTTAGGTATCCAATATTTTCAGTTCTAAATAAGCCTATTTTATTTAATGTAGCGTAAATATCGGAATGAATGCAATTTATGATTTAAATTTAACAATTGTAAATATTACAAATGGATACATAGATCAATAGCTAAAAGCTTTATACTACGTGTATGTTTTATTAACATTAAATTTGATATATGAAACAATCAGAAATAGTTTGTTTTGCAAAATATTTCTTAAACTCTCACCAAATCTGTATAAGCCACTACAGTGGATCTCGAACGATAATTGAGGTTTAGAAACATTATATAGGTATCTATATTTTTAATCTCAGTATTGTTTTAATTGTAATTGTTTCAGAAAACATTCCAATTTCTCGCTTGAATTTCTATAATTGAACAACAGTCTTTTCTACAATTGTTAGATTCAATAGATGGTTTCATATGTCGCCCTAATATTTTTAAAACACTTCCTTTTGAAATATGCTTTTGTGCATATTTCAAAAGTTTGGTTTGGTTGAAGAGTGCTCCATTTCTCAAGTACGAAAATTGCTTGCAAAACGAAATAGTCGATTTCTTCTTCAACAACAAAAAACAATTTGTAGAGACAACGGACATATCCAAAAATCGATTTCCGGAGGGGCAAACTCCAAAAATGAGGTACATAATGTGCAAAAAATGTGTACAAATTTACGCCATTTACCTAAAATGCATCAAACAGCAGCGCGAATTTGATGCATCAAATATCGCGAACAATTTCGCAATATTTTGTCCTTTCACGGCAAAATAAACTCTTTTTTAGGTTTTTGGGGTGGGGGAGCAATTGCCCTATAGCTCACTCCATGAATACGGCTACACTATGGTAGAGTAGTGACTCGTAGAGTGGTTCCTCTTAATGTTAGTTAAATATTTCCGTTGAAGTTTCACTTGGACATTATTTTCGTGGAGTATGCAATATATATTTATATGCATACCACTAAATATTTTATATAATAAATTAATGTTGGCTGTAATAAATGTCATTTGTTAAATGATCATACAAATAGCAAAGTGAACAAAGGATAAACCCAAAAGGTAAAATATTTAATATTAAGTGTTGACTAATATTAAAGGGAGAGGGGGCTTAGGTGGCTGGAGCTTTCTCCCAATTTTTGCACTAAATAAAATGAGGTCTCGCCCAAAAAGAGGTTATTTTGCTCTAAAATGCAAAAAAATCGTAATATTTGCTATACGTGCGAATTTGATTAATTTTATATTGAATTTTGATCATTTGCACAATTTTTTTGCGCGGCACGCGAAAAAGTGACATAGATAAACATGCAAGCTTTTGCTCTAGCCCTCCTGACAGTGGCGGATCTACATATGGGTTTTACGGGTCCAAACCCCTCCTGTTATATCTCAGTTTACACTAGATAAAAATCAAAAATTATTCAATGCGGGTAAATACCTATTATATTAGCCGATGTTCACTGGAATTTCCTTCAAAACCCCCCCTGTTATAAATCCTAGATCCGCCACTGCCTCCTGATGTCTGACCTGGATACGCCCCTGCTAATATTGAATACTAATGTACACTGAACAGATATACGATTTGTTGAAATAATTCACACTGAATATACTGTAAGTGAATGCTCTTGAATAAAGTTTTCATTGTAAATACAAATTTATGCATAATTTTTAGAACTAACTAGTCTTATAGAGCCGATATGTCTTTCTGTACGTCTGTCAGCAAGATAACTCAAGAGCTAGAGAGTTGAAGTTTGGCACATACCTAAGTACTATTATTGTACTTATTATGCTGAAGGACAAATATGTAGACTAACTAAGTTGGTTGGTCAGCAAAATGAATACAACGGTTGCGACTTTAGATGACATGCTCAGTAAGTTTTCAAAATTCGGAGTTTCTGAAATTTGATGTTTTCCGATTCGAAGGTATGAATTGTACTGCTTTAAATTAATGGACTGGCATCTCTAGTTAATTATTCCAATAGCTCTCTACTTTGTGAGTCCTTATTGATTGCTTTGTTTGATGCAAGTTTTTTATGCTTTAAACTATAAAGTTGTATATCATTATGACATATATTAAATTTTTAGTGTTTTTACTAGATGTGCACTTGACAGCTTTTTACAAATGATATTAAATTATAAATTACAACACAAAACACACTCTAAATGATTGTATTTAAGCTAGGTGGTAACCAAAATTATAAATATTGTTTAAATATTCTTGATAGTCAATTTGTTTATATTGTTTATCCACAATTTCCGGTCTTTAAAAATTATTTACTATCCCTGACAGGGGCGTATCCAGGTCAGACATTTGGGGGGGCTTGAACAAACCTTTGTTATAAACGTCAATTTTTTGCGCACAGCGCGAAAAAATGTAGAAAATTTTGCTACAATTTGCGCAAATTTATGACAAAATCATATGAAATTGCAACTAAAACGCGCGTAGCGCGAAAAAATTTAGCACATTTTGCCAAAAATTGCGCGAATTTTGGTCATAATCAATTTAAATTGCAACAATATCGCGCGTAGCGCGAAAATGTTTGAGATTTTTTGCATTTTTACGGCAAAAATTACCTCTTTTTTTGGTATTTTGAAAGAAACCTGTTTTTATCTAGTGTAAGTCCAAAAATTTGGGGGGGGGGGCTTCAGCCCCTTAAGCCCCCCCTAAATACGCCACTGAATCCCTGATCGTAGTAGAGCCTCGTAGTTTGAAAATACTTTTAGTAAACCAATTCTCCGTACGAATTTATAAAAAACACATAATATCATTAATTAGCACCTGGAACACACTTCCATTTCCATCTCATTTAACATTTAAGAAACTTTGATAGCAGTATTAAAAAATTTAAATAAAGAATGGAAAGAATATTAATTATAAAAAGAAATGATAATTGCGTATATAAGCTGACATATTATGTAAGATATTATCATTTTTATCATGCTCCAACAATGTGGGATTCGATAATATTAATTTTTAAGTACATAAATCTTGTATTACTAAATTATTGCAAACCTGGTTTGTACCTGGAATAGAACATCATTCAGATCAATCATGTTTTAGGTGTCTGGCGGAGGCAGACCAATATTAATATACTGAGATATTTTGACACTTGAATATTATATAAATTGAGTATATAACATATACAACTTTTGAACTTTTTTTCGTGACGACGCAGCATGAGACACTAATTGTAAGCATAGTAATTCTTACCAGAGGCGTAGCCAGGAAGTGGTTTCAGGGGGGGCAAACTCAAAACATGAGGTATATATGCGCTCATTTTCGCGCGATGGGCGAAAACTTAGAGCAAAGGGCAAAAATGAACATAACATACATAAAATTCGCGTGTAGCGCAAAAAATTTCGCGATTTTTTGCCCTTTCACGGCAAAAAAACTATTTTTTCCTGATTTAGGGGGGGGGGGGATTGCCCCCTTACCCCCTGGCTACGCCAGTGATTCTTACAGATGCAAGGACTGCAAGACTGCAACTGTTTCCACTCCTCACAAATTCCACTGCCAGGAGGAAAGATTTTAGCTTTTACACAATTATTGAGTTCGGGGAGATTGCGATTGGGATTGGGAAATGTACGAGCCGAGTTCGAGTCGAGGCTGAATAAATCAGACATTTGATACCAATATTAAATACTTTATGAAAAAAGTATGCTGGTTGCACAAGTATGAGATGTCCGAAAAATGGATGCATTGTTCTTAAAAATCTTTTGTGTTTGTGTGCAGCATTTCATTTATAACATCAAATAGGTAGTCACAATTATAAAATTCGCCTACTTGGCCAGTTTGAAAATTGTACGGATCGGATGCAAATCACTAAAATAAATGCTAATTGTAAGATGAAGCGACTTGTGAGCGAATATTAATGCACTATTAGCGAAGTATTATAAGTACCCCGATTTTCACCTTAACACCAGTGCTAGTCTAGACTACCTTGTTTCAGAACGAAGAATTAAACTGCGTTAGAGCGTCTCTAACCACCGCTCAAGTTTCATCCAACAGAGCAAATAATGAAAGGGAGCGTTCAAAAACTACGACGATAAAATATTTCCACATTTTGTACGCCCTCCCCTATGAAGACTTCGAGTGATTTTGCCTATTCACCCCTACGCAAAGAAGACTTACAAAAAATTTCTCTAAAAATCATTAAATAAATGTACAATGTACTGAGCGTCAAATGTGTAGATGTGTGTTCTCTGCGTAAAATTATAACTTTGGTGTCTACTTTTGTGCATTCACAAATTGTGTTTCAGGGGCGTATCCAGGTCCCAAATTTAGGGTGGCCTGAGCAAACATGTGTTGTATTTGTTAATTTTTAGCGCGCAACGCTAAAAAATTTAGCCTAAATTTGCTCAGATTTATATTAAAAAGCAACGGAAATTGCAACAAAATCGCGCGGAGCGAAAACTTTTGACATTTTGACGGCAAAAATAACCTCCTTTTTATGTTTTGGGATAAACCTGATCTTATCTAGTGTAAGTCCAAAAATTTGCAGCGGATAATTTCGGCCTCTTATACCCCCCTAAATGTGCCATTGTTGTAGTGTAATTATGTTTTGCTTTGTTTTCGATAATACATCGTCATATAAAATGCTTTAAATTTCACAAATCTTAACGCTATATTTTTGGAAATGTTACTCTTAGCCTGAAAAGGTTCGTCTTAATTCTATAATAAATAATAACAGTTAAAAATACAATTTTTTGATTACAAGATACGTATTGTTGGCTTATAAATGTTATTATTACACAATTATAACAGAATAAACAACCGTGTTAATAGTTTTAAGCTTCAGAAAGTAAATGTTACTGCACATTATTGAGCTTTACGATTTGCAAATAACATCAATTGCTATAACGTCGTTGTAATAAAAATAATGCATTTATATTTGCATCCTCCCATCATTCCTTTATGAGTGATTTTGACGATCTATACCCCTATACCCGCTCTTCGTAGTTTTTGAGCACCGCAAAGACAAACAAAAGCCGAGTCCGAAAAACCTGACTGCAACGACGAAGAAGATCAACGATATCGCTCACTAGAACTAACCACGATGAGAGTGCTGTGGCTGTAAATATTATAAGTTCAGAAGTAAGTCATAAGTAAAAAGCTTTTTCATTTATCAATTTTTAATCATAATTAATTTTAATTATATTAAAATGTAAAACCCTCTGAAGTTTTTTCTTACATTACACATTAATGTTCAATTTAAATAATAATCTTTTCATTTGAAATATAAGAAATTCAAAATTAATCCTACCTCACATCGTCAACCGTCACACCTGGATTCAATTTTCAGACTGGTTGATAAGAATTGTTGATTGCTTCAGTTTGTTGAATTTGAATATAATTGTAACATTAAATATCTATAATTTTCTAATCGTATTTAAGTAGTAAAGTTTAATGATATTTTGTATTTTACATGCACTGTTTTTTATTGAAAGCAGGTGAGACACTGACACGACTACACGACATATTTTAGTACAAGACAAATACCAATGTTGAATGTTCAAAAGCAGAGAAATATCACTAAATACAAAAGAGTAAGATGGCAACCTCAATGGACTTCGAATCCAACAGTGACAAAATCAAGAATCAATTAGATTCGGAAATCGAAAAAATTTTGGCAAGACTATTACAAATAAAGGTGGAGAAATCTACTTTAAAAGAAGCGACGGGTCAGTTGGAACCAAAACGACTAATACCGCAGGAAAAAGAAAAAGCTAACATAAACACACCTTTCACACCTAGAGCATCAACAGCGTCAGGTAAGTTTCTAAAAATTAATTAATGTAAAGTAACATAGGTTTTGTGATGGAATGATAGCACTGGCTGGCCTTCGGCCAGCCATGGTGAAAGTTGACCCATCTGCCCAGCTGATGGCTAACTAAAACTCTTTGGCCCACGGCCATTTGTCAAAAGCCATAGACTGCCTCTGGCCGACCCAGAGGCAGTCTAGGGTCAAATAAGTAGTTTCAACATAATCCAACAGTAGGTTTTTGACACATGCGGACGCTGAGCTAGCCAGGGGTTAAATAGGACTATTGGCTGAACTTTAGGCACTGGTCTAATCGTTACTGTTTGTTTGAAATGATAAGAAAAGCATTAATGATTAAACACAGACGGATGGCTGATAAGTATATTTTTTGCAATTTGAAGTGTTAATGGTCTGTATAGAACTTAATTGTTTGGAAACTGCTTGCACCGTAACTTCCACTTCCGGTTCAATATTTTAGGCATGTTTGCATTTATGACTTTTCTAAATCACGAATTAAGTGAGTAAATAATAAAAAATTATACATAGATTATGTACAATGAAAAAAACTGCAACCCCGGAAATCAATCCTGTTTTCGAAGCAGCTTTTTTCGGTGAGTTTCTTATGTGTATTCATCCTTTGTATTTGTTCGATTTAAAGTCTATAAATTTTTTTAATTCTTGCATTTGGCTGCCGTTTTTGTTAAAAACCCTAAAACCCACAAAAGTATGTAGTTCCTAATTACTTAATTTTTGTGCCATTTTATGATTAAAAGGCACATCATATTTTAATTTTGTTTTTTGCTGTTTAGGGTGAAAATCCAAAAAGTATAGTTTTCCCATTCCATTTCTTCTCTACTGTTTAACTCGTTTAGTTAGTGTGGTAAAAGTTATTTAGCCAAGTGATGAAATGTGTGACGCACTGCACTGGAGTAGTAAGGGCCGATTGGCCTGCCCTCGAAACAGGGATCTCGAAAACTCGCTACCGCACTACCGCCGGTAGCGATTACGTAGTTGAGGGAGGAGTCAAGACTCCTCCC
>JAQFYB010003162.1:0-20669 GCA_034694085.1 Pogonognathellus longicornis | reverse complement strand
AAACCACTTACTAGAAAAATCTCATTTGTAATAAAGTTGGGACATAAATTGAAATCATTTAAATGCTAACAAATAAAGTGCCGAATCCAACATGAGTTTTTTTATTACGTATACCTAGGATAAGAAACTTTGAACTCATCAGGAAACTTCATTAAAGCAAAAATCATTTTAAGTTGAATGTGTATTTCTATAGCTCCTCAAATAATTATACAACTCTTGTTTTTATTCTGTTGATACATATCTCAATAGATCCATTTATGTTCCGCAGCAGCAATGGAAGGGATTTAGTACACACAGTTGTGTTTATTGTATGAATATTAGGACAGAATGCAGTATAAACAACGAAATGAGCAGATCGGGATAAGTTATGAGGAAACTGGTGCGAATTTGTGGTTTGTCATCCAATTAAATGGCAAATAACAAGTTAACCATCTGGCTCCTCTCGTTTCCAATTGAAATAGTAAGTGGGATTAGAATGAGATCCGCAGCGGAAAGTCACTGTATAATGTATAGAACTAGTGTATCTACATATTCTACTATAAAAGGGTAATAGTAGTACTTATAGTCATTATTGTACAAAACAAGAATACAAGGGTGTATGTATATCCACACAGAGGAATCAATATCTCTCTGAACTGACGAGAAAGCACAATTTCTCAATTTCTGTATAGTTTCTGCGTTAATTTCATTGAACTAGTACAAAGTACAATACAAGGGCTACATACATACATGTCAACACACAAAGAGTAAACAACCCGCTCTGTTTGTCTTTTCATTGTTGTCATTATTTAAATCTGCACAGAAGAGTAAGTAAGTGAAACTTTTAAAGTTTGAAACATTCTTCTCCTACTAGAATTCACTTCTCATTAAATAGTTTGGATTTTCCCAGTGAAAGCTTCGATTTCACTTTATTCTTCATACGAGTTATTATTTCGTTGTATGTGTGCCTCTCTCTCTTTCTGTGTGTGTGTCTCTAATAGTACGTTCCCGTCTTTTCACGTTCTTTATGTGAATCCATAGCCTTAAGAGAGAGAGAGAAGACGAGAGGGGAGTTTTGATCAAATCAACGTACTTATATTTTCTTTTGTCATATCATGCGACTGTTTTTCTGACATAGAAATAGAAGATCAGAGAGAGAAGAAAAGAAACAGAAAAGAAAAGACATCAGTAGTGAAAAGGCAAAAAGAGAAAAGACGAGAATCATAAGGCGACTTTAGTTTGGTTTGCTTAGGCTTTCTTACTTGTATAAAGTATAAAGTTAAAGAGGACACATACTCCACAAAGATACTAACACTAACTCTACAACACAGCACTCGTACTCCTTCCTACCACTATTTTGTACACATAAACCACACCACACATTTTCTATTGGTATAAAGTATAAACTTAACTTATTGTTGGCAATGACGGTTTCATAAGAAGTATTTTCTTACCTTTTTCACCAACGCCAACTGCTAACGAGCTCGGGTCTCGGCTAGACAAGTTATCATTCCTGTCTCTTTGATCTACTATAATATGAACAGAAAAAGAAAATTCGGCTTTATATTCAATGTGAATGAGCATCACAATCATCATACTACTATTACCATTATCCCACCTAACCCGCACCAAACCACTACCAACCAAACCAACACAGCACTCCTTTATTTATTATACCAACTCTACTTATACTCTTAGACTCTTTTTCTTTTCTTTAAACACACCACACGTAGTAGATACTGTATGGATACACACAATGAGACCCCCAAAAACATTCAATACCCATACGATGCTGGGTAGTCTGAAGTCTGTGTGTGTGGTGCTGCTTTTTAAGTAACGGGACTTACTGCGGTTTGGCTTTAGTTACTGATTCTCAGGTTTCCCATACAATTCATGAGAAACTCGTCATTATTTCTAGATCTTATCTTTCGTCATCAATTTTTAATGTTCTTTATTCTACCAGAGGAAGATTCCTTTGTAATATGCTGAATCGCTCTCATCTATCAAAAATGTATAATTTAATCCACTTACCACCTTTGTGCTTTCTATGCGTTGCTTTGGTTGTTGTTGTAGGTGCGGCTGTCGTCGTCGGTGGAGTCGACTCTAAAAATTAACAACAATGTTATAAAGTTTTATCCTATTCAATAAACCTTCTCAATCACCTATTTAATTAATATACCAGAAATTACAATTGTGACTATAAATGATCAGTTAAAGTTGAAAGAGCACAATAAAGGAATGAACAATTCTTTAATTAGATTGTAAATCACACTTGCATAAAATATACTTTTTGTCACTTGTAAATACTATTCTGTAATAAAACTGCTACATAACTACTTTTGTGTGTTGTAGTTATTTTTAGCAGCTGAGGCAAACAAGGAAATGATAAAGTGGAGTGTAATATCCGTTTAGAAGGAATTGGTGGTGTAAATGGACACAGTTTGAGGATGAGAAAATGCATTTGACAGAACATACCGTAAAGTCGAATGCCTCCATCAGTTTCCCCGCGCGGATTTTTGGCGACACACTTGTAACTGCCAAAGTCTTTATCTGTGATATCTCTAATTGTCAGTTTCATATGAGTTTTGTATGACGGGACGCCCACAGCGCTTTCCGCTTTGTATTTTGCACTGTCGTGGATCATAAGTCCATCGTCTCTTGTCCAGTAATTGAGGGAGGCGGGATGAGCCTCCGAGGTACATTCCAGTGTCACACTGAAACCGATCGGAACTCCGACCAGCTGGTGGGGGATCCAAAGCATCGGTGGAACTGACGTGACAAAACATTCATAAATCTAAATCAGACTTGTTTTTTCCAGTTACTGGTATTTATATCTAGGTATTAGAAATACTGTACATAATAGTAGCTATGATCTAGATATTGTAACTTTGGGAGCCTTAGTACTTTGTTTCTTCGTTCATCTGCAACAATGCTATCAAACTTGCTTCTTGTAGTGCCTAAGCATTTGTTTTGATTTTTTCTATTTTTTATTTACTTTTCTACTTATATCCAATTCTCATCTATGCACACGTACGTGTTTATATGATAGAATATACTCTATACCCATTTCATCCGTTTATCTTACACAATTCACTCACATACTTTCTGTTTGGCACATCTGTACTCTGCAAATTCCATGTCATGAAGAGAAAAGAAGGAAAAGAAATCCCAAGTCAATCCTATCACATCTTTCCCCAGCAGGAGGTATAAATATCTATCGTTTCTCTCACACACTCTTCTCTCGTATTTCTCGACTTTTTGTCTCCAGCTACGTTTTGACTTTTCCGCTGATAAGAAACTCATGTTGAAACTTTGCAAAATGTGATCGGCTATGTATGTAATAGGTTCACATTGTAGAAAAGAATTGTTTTTCGTTTATTTCTCTTATAGTAACACACTTATACACCTTAGCATATCTAGCACAACACACGTCAACAATACTACACTTCATCAAATGAAAGGCGACGAAAGTCGTACACATCTACTGCACACGTTTCTCTGTTGTAAGTATGTCGTGCATTTGAAGTGAAGCGAAATTGAAATTGTTTTCTGTACTATTAAAATAATATCCTTGTGTCATTTGCAAAAGTCTTATAATAAAAATTACTTTAGCTTGACGCGACAAAAATTACATTCTAACACCTTGACAATTGACGTTTACCCAATAAAACGACATTACATTGCATTTGTGTCGCATGTAGTCGCAGGAGCATCCAGTCATTTTATTTCTATTTCCACGGATGTACAAAGAGATACATTCTACATACATCAATAGAAGAACTACACATAAAACTCAATAATATAAATAAATGGTATGTACCCTGCAAGGAAAGGCAGGGAATTTCCTGAAAAGTTGCAAAATGTCCGTCGTCTCTTGAGTCGGAAAAGACTTCCTTACAAAAGTTCCGTCTGTCTGTATTTTGTATTGTTAGTTTGCTCGCAGCTACACTATTCGGGCTCTTTGCTCCTGTCATAGCCTCCTTTCTAATGGTGAACGACTTTCTGTGTGCCAATGATGATAGCTAATGTTGTATGGAGAAAATGTAACACTATTATATATATACACATACATACACGTAGTAGTAGCATGCAATGCATTCTAACACGATTCTTATACACATATACATACATACACACATACATAAAGATACCTTGTGTCAAAATCTATACACAATTCACACTGTGCGACATGCTTTCTCTTTTTATCTCTGTTACGAAACAGTTTTCGCTTCTCAAATCGCCCATGTCTTCAATGACGACGACGATTTGAGCTAAGTTTGCTTTCGATACGATACGGATGTGATAAGACATCTTAAATGTGGCACTCAAAGCACAAAAATAAATGCCACGCAGAAGAACACAGTCAAGAAAGAAAGTATTGCACATACTATACTCCCATTGCATTGCATCATTGTTGTAGGTACCTATGTTATGCTGCTGTATATTATTCTGTACTACGATAGTATAACTACTATACGATTACCCTATACACAAGTGTTTCAAAGGGGTAGTAGGAGAGTGAGAGTGTAAGTAATAATAACACAAAAGGCAAACTGAAAAGAACAAAACACATCTTCAACCATAACTGTGTCTATAACTATCGCACTCTCAAGATTTCTTTACATATAAATACACACATACTAGTGATATGGAATGACTGAATGACAAGAAACATTGAATTACATTGCATTCAATCGCATACAACTATTTTATATACCATTACTTCTTTGTACAGTTACAAAAGCTACAGAATGCTATTATTGGATTGCCGATTACGTTCCATCCGCTCACAATCAAGTCAAGTCAAGACAGTTGTAGTCGAGTCACACTGGTTTATATCTTTCTGCAATTCTGCTCCACTTTTACATACTGCAATACAATGCTCCACATACAAATATATGTCCACAGTCCACACCACTTTCATACTAATAATTATGTAATTACCAATATGTATCAGAATTTAACCACTAGGTCAATTAGTACGTTTTCATATTATAATTTTCTACTAATTCATGTAGATTGTGTAACCTGAATGTTTCGAATAATTGAAATGGTAGTAGGTTTCTGATAAGTGTTGTACTTTGTATTCATACTCTCGTATTTTGTATTATTTCCTTACACGTAGTATGAGAATTTATGCAAAACAAATCAATCGAACTCTTCATATCTACAAGCCGTATTTGGATTTAAAGGTTGCAAAAATGGACGAGTGAAAGTAGGAATAGAGATTGCATCGACTTGTATTTCGGTATCGTAATGTGTTGGAAAGGTTTCCGTTAATTTTTCACCTCAAAAGGGTCAATACATTTAAGAGGGTGTAAGTAAAAGTAAAGTATCGGGGAAAACTTGGCTTAGCGTCCAAAAACCCAGGGATTTGAACGAAAGAAACTGAATGAGGAGCAAATCTTAATCTAAATCTCAATCTGAGCTAGACGACTTTTCTGCTTTAGTACTAGCACGTACATATACATACACAACTACTACCTAAACATTCGAAGAATTCCCGAATCTAGTAGAATTCCATGAAAGAGAATCGTCAACGAGTAACCAACAAGCATATATCCGTAAGAGTTAAAGGATAACTTGAAAACTCGTCTTCTAAGATCCTTCTTTTCTTACATTTCTTACACCACACCCCATTTATATCCACACTACGTCTTCTCCCACTTTCCGTTGGTAAATACTACATTTTTATAATACCTACTACAATACTGCACCTTTATATGTAACCCTATGTAAGTAATAGGCAATAGTAGTTAACCTTACACCAATTCTTACTACTACACCTTACATACCTACACAGTGTATAGTATCTATCCATAAAGGATAGTGGTAAAGCAATAATGGTAGTAGAACCATTGTATTGGTCTTCCGAATGGTTTTGGTGAGTTGTAGTGGTAGTCGACGGGTATAGTTCCACTTGAGCCCATCAAGTGGTCATCTGCCAACAATAGAAAGTTTGGCACTGACATATGAGACCGCGATTGGAATCTCCATCTTTAAAATATCTTCTCTCGTTGAGTCTTGGAGAGTGTAGTAGTACATGGTAGAGTTGTATTATAATGTAACCTATATCCATCCAATCTAATCCACTTCTTTCTCCACTCCCGCAGAAAAACCGAAATCGACTTGAGTCAAGGTATTCACTTTCTCCCTCTCTGTACAGCTTAACCCTTTCCTCTCTTACTACTACAATTCCCATTCTATTTTCTCGAAATTTTTTCTAACATTCTTATATCCACTACAGCCCAATTGCCAATATCAATTCAATCAATACACACTACTTGGCACTGGCTGGCAAGACCTGGATTTTACTAGACACGACTTAACAACAGTTGAGACACATAGTTCTCAAATTCTTCCTGCTATATATTTAGATACATACTACACCTTGTTGTAAAGCTCTTTATACTGTGTACTAGGTACGTGTGTGGTCTACTTTGTCCTGTGTCCTTCTTTCACTGCATGCACTACTGTAGAAGTATGTGTGACTCGTGAATCGTGAAGGTGTATAAAAGCATTGAATTCTTCAATGTATTATACTGTATAACACTTTTCACACACATACGCTCGCTCACCCAATTCCATCTGCATGTATAATGAAACGAAATTGAAATTTCTTTATTTAAAATTCAATTCTTAGCAAATGGCAGAAAAATCAATGCTATGAGTGAGTGAGCGTGAGAAAATCTACAGAGATCTTTTTAACCCGTCATGTATATAATAATGTGCTCACTCAAGTCTCTCGATATATTATGACGTTGTCAAGGACCACTTAGAATAACATCTGTTGTATGTATGTATATCTAAAGTTGCACAGTCAGTGTATATAAACGTATGTGCTCAAAAAGAATTTTGCTTTAGGTGAGGCGGATGAGAGAGTGAGAGAGAGAGACAATGATTGTAATTTCGGGAAATGAAAAGAAATGGAACAAAGAAAGCATTCATGAAGTTAATCTAATGCAATTAGTAGGTGATTATGCATTCAGTAAGACCCTCGACTCCAATTAATGAGTCAAATACTAGAAGTTGTAATCTCAAGTAGAAAAGCTCTAAAAAAGAAAGAAAAGACCGAACGATGCACTCCAGAGATTTAATTCTATTGCCAACTCCCTTGTATCATCATTCAACGCTCCAGACTCTTTCATTATCGTTTACTAATAGTTTCCTTCGTTTTCTCCTCGTAGACTTTTCCCAACCTAAGTCACTACTCGTTTGCAGCTGAAGTAGACAGAAATCAGGTAAAGTTTTCCGAAACGACGGAAGAATACAGTTACACGAATGAAATCTTACAATAGCTTTCATTGCAATATTATTACTACTGCAGTATTTGAACTCGAAGATATATTATAGTGAACTAGACTAAGGAAAACTGCATTTTCCTAGTAATTTCTTCTATTTGTAGGCGTTTCAGCACATAGCACCTCTTTTATTGCTAATCCTTATAAAAATATATTGGACAAGTATAATAATGATCTAGGTAGATAGAGATTAATAATGAATGATCATCCATAGCCATACAAGTGTTGTAACTTATAGAGTGTTATACACACACACCTAGTTTTATTGTAGAGATTAGGAAAGTGCAGTATACATACATACACATCATCCACACACAGAATTTCAAAATATTCTAAACCGACGCAATGCCTGCAGGTATCTGTAGAGCGTGGAAGATGTTTTCTTGAAGGTGTTTATGTGAGAACTTATTTACGGGGCAACTGTGTAAGATATAGTAACAACAACAAAAGTCATTAAGCTAAGTTTCGCAAACAAGAAATGAAAACTGTCTAGTTGTATTACAGTAGTAGATCTATACGAGTGTTTAGCAGATAGTATGTGTATGTACTACCAAGCAAAGGGTGGAACAATAATCTTACTGTATACATAGGTATGTATTCTAACTGTAGTAGGTAGGTATGTAGATCATAAGAAGATATAGAGAAACAGAAGCTATAGAAATGTAGAAGGTCTATCTTTAATCCAATTTGATGCATTCGAATGAAATAAACTAAAATGAATAAGTTAGGTTGCAAGGGGCAAGGACAGATTTACAGTGCATTTACATGATTAAAATTACTTGGAGAAAGTCAGCTCGAAGAGGAAAAGGAACGGTCCATGTCCTTCCGTTTGGCTGACTTGAATTCACTCACGTTAAGAATTACTTTTCCTACCTCCACTATACAAAGTATAGAGTTCTATGTAGAATATGTATGTAGTATGTACCTACTTTTATTCAGGCTAGGGACGAGATACACGAAGACTTACAACTCTTAATATTATTGTAGACGATTCAAGACCAAGCACCTTAACTGCTGACTTGCTTTACCTTAAAACTCTTCCTAATGCTTTCCTCACACTTTGTGTAACATTTATACCTATACCCCATTCCGTCTATTGGAAAGGGTTAAAATCATTACTATGCATTTATGTACGACTATGCAAACTGTTTTGGAATATCTCATGCCACATCGACGAACCAAGAAATTTCCTGTTTTAGCTAGCAGGTATGCTATACAGATTCTGAAATATCGTAACTGGAGAAAGTACACTGATATAGGTATATTAAAGGTAAGAAATTCAAATTCTAACTTGCAATGTAACTATGCGATTTTTCAGCTCTCTCTCTTTCTTTACACAGCTGATTTACAATTCGTATTTTTACTAGTGAAAAGACTTGATGCATTCTAATATTCTTCGTATACACATTTTACATTGCTATTACACAGAAATTCAAAAGTTGAAAACAACAAAATTTCGGAGTTTTGTATAGTAACTTGTAGTGCTAGTAGGTAACACTGTAAATAATAATACTAATTTTTATCACTCGTAGTTCCAAACAAGAATATTATTATTGCAACGACAAAATTATTGGTTGAGTAAATCTTTACATCCGTAATGTTATTTGGTCAAGGTTAATTAAAAGTCGTTATCAACAATTTAACACAGGTAGGAATATCTCAAATATGTAGATAGTAGGTTCAATAAAAGATGAGTATTTGCAAAATGCACAAAAGTATGTTATTTCATCAAAAATGGTATTATGAAATATTTTATGATTCATTGAATGTATTTAATCGTATCGACTCCAGTCAAATCACATTTGACTTAATTCCTTCGAGTCCCCGGAGAAAATAAGTGAATTCAATAAGTAAATTCTCTAGAATCTATGTAAAGTTTTCAGAAAAACGTAGGAAAATTGCTAAATTCACAATATGGCATACCATACTTTTCCATGCGCTTTTTTTCTTTTTAAACTCTAGCCTATGCATCCACTGCATTCTAAGCGTACAACTAGTTTACTATCCATTGCATTAAGCGTCTTACTTTATGATATGTGAATTTATTCTCGATTCGGTTAAGAAAGGCTGTGGAACTTAAGCAAGTTTGTAAGGAAGGGAAGTAGTATATGAAAATGGAGAAAAGCACACATATCAACAACGAAACTCGTTCTGGGTCTCGTCTCGTATGAAATTCAATGAAAAAGTGAGAGCGACTACTAGGAAAAACATCGTCATCTGAAGTCGACTGGGTTGATTCATAGGTAAATGTGTGTAATGTTAGATGTAAGTATTTAAGTAGGTACGGGGCTGTTTGCAAGTCAAACACCAACAGGTTTTACCGTCTTTTCTTTCCGCTGATTCTTATTCTTCTCTGTCCTTATTCTTTTCTCTGTGTCTCTCTTCTTCATCTTTCCGCTCTTGCTTTTACTTCTACCTTGGCCATATGTGCTCTGACGGAATCCAGCAGCTCTTTACCTTAAAAGATTCCATCTCTTCATGTGAGTGTGTTGTCGAAGAGAAAATCTCTGGAGATTTGCCCGTGAACACACACATACACTTACTTCTTCACTCACTCACTCACTCAAAGCTTTCCCGTATGTATGAGTCTAACATACATACATTCTCCTTACATACCTACACATACCAAACCGTATAAATTGTTGTTAAAGAAAGAACCAAAGCTTCGACGATACTACAATAATATGTGAAACTAGGAAATAGACATATACTCAACACACACATATTACACTACTAGGGCATTCTGATTCCAAGTATTTTTACCTTAGTACTTACCAGCTACAAACATAACCAGGGTATATTGAGTGCAAGTCTAAGTAAGTAGAACTCACTCAGATACAATGTTGTTCTCTTTTCCTTTCTTTCCATACTTTCTGCCTTGCTTCACTTGACTTGCTTTGGCGTTACCTATCTATCCCAAATACCATCCAATGCTTATACATTACTACAAGCTATAGCACTGTAAGTGTAACCGAAAAATACAAGGGAATACTTGCTAATACTTGCAGTGCTACATATACTAGTGCTAGAAGTGAAGTTGACTGTCGCTCAGTTTGCAAAGATTGAATTTAGCCCTCTCTCCCTCTCTTTCGGTCTTTTCCTTCTTCCACATAAAGAAATGTTTACTTACTGTGTGTGTAATGTGTGTGTGTACGTAGTGGTCGGGTCTGACTGTGGGGCTAGTTTCTGCTGAGGTATGTCTAACAATAAGTAGGTAGATATGTAGGAGTAGTATGTCTCTATGTATGTAGTGTAAGTATGTGGATGCACTAGGAGTAGTGGATTTTTGTGTGCCGAATGAAAAAGAACTAAATCAACCCAATCCAAAAATATAAGAAAATCGCTGGAACTACTACTAAACTCGCCCACGTAAAGAAACTCTTGGCATTTCTACTGTTTTCTTTGGTTGAATATTAAATTACGCTTTATTACTTTTGTCCTGTTCTATCTTTATGTTTCAAGTTGGCTCCTTGACAGCAGCAGGGAACATTGTGAAGAATATCAACCGTCTCTTAGGCTAGGTCCTACTTGCTCCTTGTTCTATGTGTCGACAATGATTTTCAGTTTTCTATTCCTGACTTGTGTTTACGTGGACCTAACCTTTTCCAGGTCGTTTCTTCATGCCGTTCTTCGTTTTCGTTTGTGAGTTTTTGCTACACTAGCTCCACACACATAGAGTCACCGCTTATTCGCCTTCGTAATGTCAAAATCGAATTAAAGAGCCTTTTTTGTGTAACTTTGATGAAATCATGAGTACGAAAGACGTACAGATAAAGAAAATAAAATTCAGGTCTGCCCCGAGAGAAGTGTAGGTATGGAAGAAAGAAGCATTAATACAAAACGCAAACCTTTGGGATAATGAAAAGAAACCTGAGGGTTCTCGTCGCGGTTAATATTGTGATATTTTAACCCTAACGTTGCCAAAAAGGTAATGCAATTGTGTATTTAGGTCATTAGTATTATGTTTGTACATTAAGCATCCAGACAGACTACCTATGAGGCAAATAACTGCGCAGTTGTTCCAACCAGGCTCTTTCAATAAATATTTGTATTAGCATTTACATTATTAATAGTAGTAGCACTACTACTAGTAATATACTTACTAACATACAACACATGTGAGTTCAATTTGGGGTTCTGTACAGTGAAAGTAAACTTTTGTGACTAAAAAAGCTGGTCAATGATATTTCATGCATATATTAACATGAAATAACTACCTACGTAAAGTTCTCTGTGTGCAGCTATAAGGCTTGTTTTATTTGAAACAAAATTGAAGCATCAGCACACGCAGCACTTAAGTATACACCGTACTACTATACTTACTGCAAACATTGTAAATTTTATAAGAACAATATCTACGTAAAGAAGTAAAGAATTGCTATGTAGTTCTAAGATGAGTATAGTTATGCACCCACATATAAGTTTGCTCACTGAGGGAAAGCTAAGCATAGTAACAAGTAACAAGCCTGGTTTATACCACAAGACTCACAAAGATGGTGGTTGAGATGGTTTATAATGCAAAATAAAATAAAAGTAGACAAAATCCGAGGAAAGTCTTGGAAAAGCAAAGGAAATGCACATCTGTTACATATCGTGCACTCTCTGCTCCAGTTATATATTAGTGGATTCTCTGCAATGTAAAAATACAACAAACGACATTGTTCGTTCACTGCGAAGGATTCTTTTGCTCGTAGTTTGTGCCGCTTTGATGATCGTAGTATTCAGAAGAGGTGACGAGTACTACTTTATATATACGACCTTTAGCAACCACTACGCACTTTTGTACTAGTAGTGCTCCTACATAGATTCCACTACATACTACGACGTATCCTCCAATCCAAACCCCAACGGGTAAGTTGACGTACTCCGTTTTATACCAGTGCAGTGTGTACATTATACAGAGAAATTGTTTCTAGCAGAACATACATAGTATTAGGATGTTAAGACTTAAAATGAAATGGCTGCCGTCTCGTCTGCGGCTAGAGAATTAACAAAAACTCTAAAAGACGAGATGGAGCAGTATTGAAAAGAAAATGAAATACAATGCCTGCGAAAAAAGAAGAGGAGAATAATAGCCAGAAATCACACACACATAAGAAAAGCAAGGGGAAATGCAAGATTCTTTTCAAAAACGTATTTGGTTCAGATGTTCAGTTTCTATGTGGAAACATTGCAATCTGCCTACAATAATTAAAAATTGAAATTCCAATTAATTACAACTATACATTCCTGGGTCAACTTTTACTTTTACTAACAATTACCAAAATGTCTAAAATAAAAGAAGCTTGACAAGATATCATCTGAAGATACTATTGGTAAAACATTAAAATTAAAAGCCCAGTTTTTAATGGATGGATTTTATTTAGTTAAAACCAGAAAAGATGTTTTTAATAAATGCAGTAAAATGAAATGGTTAATACGAAAATAATGACAGAGGAAGGACTGAAAAACAAATAGCAGAAAGCAAGCAAGGGAAGTCCAAATGTATTTTAGTTGGAAGCGGAGAAAGCAAAAAGAGAGTACAATATAAGCTAAGCAATTATGCACGCATCAAAACAGATGTTGCACAACACTAATAAACGAGACGCATCTGACACAGAAAATGCACCACCAACCAACAAAAGGGGACCGAGATTCAACAAAATTCCAAATCCAACCCAACCTTAGCAGTCACTCTCAGTCTCCGTCTCCACAGTTTCCATTTTACAC
Organism: Pogonognathellus longicornis; assembly: GCA_034694085.1. Classification (NCBI taxonomy): domain Eukaryota; kingdom Metazoa; phylum Arthropoda; class Collembola; order Entomobryomorpha; family Tomoceridae; genus Pogonognathellus; species Pogonognathellus longicornis. The sequence continues at coordinate 7,680 of JAQFYB010003162.1, read as the reverse complement.
TTGGATTTCATTTTTCGTTAACATTCACATTTTACCTAGCAAAATCCTCTACACATCCACGACAACACTCAAACTCTAACCAAAACCATTCTTCCTCAATGTAAAAGAAAAGCCGGGCTAGAATTTATTGAAAAGAACTGTTTTTCTCCAGACCTTATACAAAGCCAGTGAAAGTAGGTGCTGGAGTTTATTTTGCTTCTAATATTTGTTCTTCACATGCTACTTGAGAAGAGGATGAGGAAGAAACGAAAAGAGTTTGCAGCAAAAGGGTGAATTCGGGGATTAAAGACGCGGTTTGCTTTGGTTGATCAACATAAATGAGAATCACAACTTCACTACACCACATTACACACATATCTTGAATCTCTCTGCTTTAGATTTCACCCACTCCTTCCGTTTCTTCACTTATTCCTTCACACGCACCACCCCATGTTCGTTTGATTGCTTAAAGCCTCACTTTCCATTGCATTTCACTTTCTCGTCAATAACAAAACATGACACACTACTGAAATAGAGTTGCATTCAATTCAATACTAATCCATACACATAAAAGAGACTCAATACTCAATACACACACTACCTACCATATTCTATGCAACACGTCAAACATTCATTTCCATTCATTCATACCACTACTCTATATACTCCTCCAGTATTACAAAATAGTAATAATAAAGCTCTCACAGGGTGTCTCCTATTCATCTCTAGATTACATTCACACGTCTGCATTGCTTTGAAAGTTTAACAAAGTCGAGTGCATACAATATTTGTATGTCCCACTCTATGTATGACTATGTCATCCAAACTCAATCAATTCATATTCAATACCAGCAGTATAATATAGGGAAATAAATCTGACTGTTTCTATACACACATCGTTATAATGTTTAAATACATACTATGCACATCAAACCTAATACAAGTTAATAATGTTACATTACAAGTGCGTACGAAAGTGCATGTCGCTTTACAAATTAGTTAATAAATACTGATGCCTGGTATAGTACCTAGTAAGTGTATTCTTGTGAATTACACATAAATTTTCTATAATAAACAACTTTCGTTGAATTCATAAGCAAGATTACATAATATCAGTCTGTACATACATACCATAAACGTGTGTATAAAATAAACACATACCTACCTAGTGTAGGTGACGGAAGGGAAGAAATTGATTGCGTGTACGCACAGTAGCATTTTGATTGAGTGAGCTTGACTTGAGTGATTTGGCTGACTGCTGTGATGCAATGCAATGTGTAAGTGTGAATAAGGGACATGTTCAGTATTTGGAGATTGAGACTATTGAGTGTCGTATTGAATTGAATTGAATGTCATTTGATGATCCTCAGACAGAAAATACAAACAAAACCTTGAATTGAAGAAGGGGACGAACATCAACAGACAAATAGACAGGACCATACGCGCCATGAGATGTGATGTGACAACATCAAGTATATTGGAACATGTACACACAATATATGCAATACACACAAAAAAGATGTATCCCTTCTAGCTTGAGTAGTATGCAGCTTTGTGACTGATGTCAGAATTGAAAAGATGATTCTTTCTCCTGGAGAACATTGAACTGAACACAAAATAGAAACATCGTTGGACATAGATGCACGTTGTTTGTCATCCTAAGTAAAATATCCACTCACGTCAAATCAGACTTTTGTACACATAATAGGTATATGGACTCTATACACACGCAAACGCATTTTGATGTAATACTACGATATTGTGGATTGTATATAGGTCCACTGTCCATGTCCACCATTAAAAATATGAGATACCTACTGATACAAGAGCTACATACAAATAGACAGCAACACAAGAGAAAAGTCAGCAGAGAAATACTTGACGACTATCTTTGGATGTGAGAATTCTGTGCTGGCTGATGTAGTGCACAATAGTAGTGTGGTGTGGTGTATGGCATGGTATTAGTTGGTATTTGAGGAAAGGGATGAGAATTATAGAGGAAAAGAAAGAAGAAAGCCTTTTATGAGTCTGATTTGATGAAAGGACCAGCTGGTGCCAGAACATTCATTGGTTGCTCTCATCTGTTTGCTAGCCGTGTGTAGTATTTACTATTTGCTCTGTAGCACTATACTAGATGTAATAATAATGTCTTGTGCTGTAGCATAGAGATGTATCTTTATCTAATGTAAGTAGACTTGAGCTATAAAGTATATATAGGATGCACAGTAAATACTAAATGGCCCTTAGAGTGTTAGTTCTATCTACGAAGTATCTGTATGTGTGGAGAACAAGTGTAGATGTGTAGAGAGATAATAGTAGTTGTAAGTAGGTATGTATATTATCTCATTTACTACAGATAGTCCCAGAATTCGCATCAACATCAATCGACATAACATAACGCTATATATATGTATGTGTATGTATGTAGCATAAGTACATAATACACTTTATACCTAAGGAAGATAACATAACAACCTTCTGCCGCCCAAAATCGCACTTAAATATGCCAAAAGTCCTCGTTTCTCTCAGGCGATTCAATTTAAGGCTAACGGAGCGTCCCACTCAGCCCGAACGACGATTAGCTCTGTTTTGCAATTTACTCAATCTGTGCCCTTGGCTAGCATAATGTAAAATTACTACATTACTACCCAGCGCCAACAACCAATGCAATACAATACACAGACACACAGACTAGTTTCTATCTTATAGTATGTACAAGAGCACTGCTAGGTAATCATGGAGCTCGAGACTTTAGGTATCTCTGTGCTAGTGCTTTAGACACAAAATCTGAACAAGTTAAACTGATGACATTAACTAAATAATTGCACAGAAGAGCAAAACTACTATGCGGATGAACATTTATCATTTCGATTTCTATCTCACTTACACTTTTACCTCACATAATTTATCCAATAATTTACAAGTAAGAAGCCCTCATGTCAATTACACATGATGTAATGCTTTCAGTAGATAATATGAAGATACTTAATAAATAAGTGTGCTATTGCTTGTTGGTATATATAGATGTTTACTTAACATGCTTACACACAATTGTAACGAGACTGTCTAACAAATTCTTTCTTATGTAAACTAAAGGTTTAATATTTTTGAACCCAACAAATTATATTTACCTTCTAACTAATAATACTTTTCATTTAATAAACGTTAGGTTAATCAGATAAAAGAGCATTAATGCATGCTTAAAGGTAATAACGTTAATTTCATGCTTCATAAGAGTATTAAGTGTTCGTAAACTACTATAAAACTAAAAAAAATTGTATCTATGATAAGTTTTGAAAGAGATTTCACTCACAATCAACGGAGATCTTGATCCTTTTAGATACCCCGGGTGGTACTCCATTGGAAGCGATGCACATGTATGCTCCCATATCCAAACGACTTATCCGGGTCAATTCCAAACTGTGTCCTTCCCATTCTCTCACTAAAAAGATTTGATTAATTATCATTAATCATAATCATTTTCACTTTCATAATACAACTCTATGTTATGAAATGAGGCTGGGCTAAGTAAATTATATATTGTATGTATTGTGCCGCCTACTGCAATCGGTGCATATTTATACCTTCTTGTTTGGTCTGTAAGTAAGTTAGGTATTAAATTATGCCGTGATGTGACAAAACGAATGTATGTTTTCCAATTTTACTTACTGTATCATCATTACTGGGAAATTAATAATTAGGAATATGTTATGTATTTCCACAATGTATACTATCTACAAACTGGTCGGTCTGTAGCCTGTAGTAATGATTTGGTACTGTATTATCTAATGTTTATTTTATTTTGTAATTAAAGCTTGTTGGTAAGTTGAGGGCAACTGTTGTTGTAGTTTGAAAATTTAAACTTACCTATGAGAGTTTTGTTTATTTTCATATCTCCTTTATCCTCACGTTGCCATTTTACTGTGGGTTCTGGGGAGCCTGTCGCTTGACAGGATAGCGAGACATTGGAGTTTTCACGCACTATTACGTCAGAACTGCTCATTGAGTCATCAATGTTTGGTGGAACTGGAAAATAAAACAAAGAACGAGCGGAACGCATTAGAGTTTATATTTTACGACATTGTCTTGTGTTGCAGCAAGTCTTGCCCTTGCACAGCTATCTGCAAATAAATGTTTAACGATATCAATAGCATTAAAGAGTTAGGGTCGTTTTGTCCCGATATGGCCCTATTAAGTGTACTTCATTCTACTCAAATGTGACTTGTTTAACTTTACTGTACAATTTCCAACACTCGTTTTCTTCTATAATGTGTACCTCCCTTGATGTCTCCGAAACTATAAATGTCGGACAAGATTTTCCCTTAGGCAAAGAACGGAGAAAGCGCACCAAAAAAGAATTAGCCATCAATATTCAAATTCAACTGCGTTCCTTAACTGTACAAACCCTTAAAGCAAAGTTAATTACTCTTAAGTTGAGAAAACTTGGTAATTTTGCATGTCTTTTATTTACAGACTATAAAAAACACCATTGTGATTCCAAAGAGTTGTGTAAAGGCACTCTACTAATACGTCGTGTTTTACGTCGTAGTGCAACAGACTCTGACCGAGGCTTTGTATAGAAAGTCAAACACGCATCAAAAACTCGTAAAGGTACGAAAAATGTTTAGAAACAGGTAGTGAATGTAAAATTGTCTTGAGACTCTGACATACATAAGTAGAAAAAGGGAGGCGGGGAGTTTAACAAAAACAAAGTTAAAGTGAAAAATTCTTTTTGGTTTGCACGAAGGCAAAGAAAAAGAGAGAAAATACGTAAGGTAAGAAGTTAGACTGCAGTGCAGGTAAAAAAGCCAAAAGATTGTCCTTAACCTGAGGAAGTTAAGTAAGAGCTGGAAGTTAATAAGTTAGTGGTGAAAGAAGGAAGAGATTTTAGTAAAAGAGTAATGCCAAAGTTGCGTCGACAAGATCTTCCTGAAAGAACACGATGTACCGCTGAGAGAAAGAGAGAGAGAAAGCGTACACAAACAAAGAGTCCTCAAAAGTTTCATAGTTTGTAAATGGTTATTCTGCCGATTAAAAAATGGAAGGAAAGTGCTCTTCACGACATTATCTGTGTGTTGACTTTTTCTTTCTTCTTTCCCTCTCCTTCATCATACAATGTTACCACCACCACCTTACACAATATAAAAAACCTCTCATAGATTTCTACCCGACTTGCTCCGCAAACACACTGCACTCTACACTGCACTGCTAGAGATACCTATCTCTATACATTTGCTGCATATAACACAGAGACATTTATTTAGCTACACTACTACATACATTTTACTAAGCAGAAAGAGTTGCTTGTTTGTCTTATATACATACACTTTTATATTTTATACACTAAGAGTTACAGAAAGCCAAGAACTTTGTTTTATGTTGAACGTGCATAGGGAATTGTCAAGTGAGACTACCAGCTCAGTTTGATATTCCCTATCCCTATCTATCTCACAGTCATATCATTTGGATTTCTACACTCCTGTTACATATAGCTATAACACACTCCTTTTTACGCGAGTATGTTACATAGTGTACTGTAAAATAACAGGTTTACAGTGTATAAATGTGAACTGCAATGTAGGATATAGAGTAGAAGAAATTCATTGGTTGTGTTGAAGTACATAAACAGATAGTTAGTGTTACTGTTGCTAAACAAACTGTATACGAAGCTACTTTGCTGTAGTGTTGCACATAGACGGGGAAATAAGTGAGTGTGCGAAGCAGGGAAGAGAGAGCCATCGCTTCCATCAACAAAAATCCCACAGGGACCTTTCTACAACGATGAAATTCTCTAGGAAACCTTTATTTTGTCGGTTTGAAAGTCCCGATGAAGGAATAAGGGGAAACAAACAGAGTCCCTTGACTTTACTTTACTCTGCTTTCTTTATTTCTTCATGTTTTCCTTCGACTAGGTGAAAACAACCTTTAGTTTTCTTGCAAACTTGACAATTCTGCGTAGTTTCATATGTATTTATACAAATAAAAGGAAAGTGAAATACACAGAAATTGTTTTAAGATGCACCACCTCAGAAAAACATGTTTGCTTCAACTGTTAATGTAAAGAAAACAGAATTCATTCTATAAATAGATACCTAATACCTATGTATTCTACATACCTACCTAAATGTACATACATACATTATGTCTATACTCCCACAGTCACACATTGACAGCATTCGACGTTCTATAATGATGAGTGATTTTGATTGTGGTGAGTTACGCAAGTAAGCGAATAGGATTGAACCACAATGTGACTTGGTTTCGGTTAGGTTGCGTTTTGTGTATTTGTTTGTATTTGTTTGTGTGACTGGTTGAGTGAGTGAGTGATTGGGTGAGTTTCTAAAAATTATCATGGTTGATATCAGCAGTTTCAGTATGAAGACATTTTGTGTTGTGTTTTCCTCTCTGTATGTCTCTTTCTGACTGTGTTTTAGTCGTTTGTGGTTTGGTTGGTTATGTTTGAGTATTCAGTGTGAAATTCTTGCTAACAAGAGCCTTGTCAAATCTTTGTACGATGTTCACGCAACAGTTGTCACTTTATTGCATTATTTATCTACACTCTTATGCGTGTGTATCTTCTTTATAACTAAAGATAAGATACTATGTGTATATACACTGATACACATACACACACAATAGATGTACACCGCAAGAAAGCCCATTGCTTCCAGAGAGAGAGAGAGAGAGCATGTCAACATAAAGTGCATCAGTGGCTTTAACAATTCTCTTTCACTATAATAATGGAATATGGAGAAAAGTATATTTTATAAAGCATAGTACATACATAGCACATATACAACACAAAGTGTGAGAGTTCTACTGCAACCGTATACGAAGTTTCAACATAGTATTTCCTTCTTGGTTGTTATAAGTGTAAGCAAAGCTCTTAGAGCTATGTCTCAGTGTTCTTCTCTCTCCCCTCTTTCTTATTTTAAGACTTTGTTGCAAAGCTGCATACAAGGAACGAACTACTTGTGATGTAGCTGGAGGAGAAAACTGTCACAGCTTTTGTTTGTCAAAGACTACCAGCTCTTGTCTTCCTCTCTTTGCTTTATTCATTAAATTATGAATGAATCTCTTCCATTATCTTGTCATTAAAACCAGCTTCGTTCTGCATTAAGGCTAATTTCTACACCTATACTCCAGACTTCACATCCCAAACGCCTTTCTCCTCTCATTGCAAGTGGCTTCAGATAATTAAACTACACCAAATCACTTACGAAAAGCGGTGTATTACTACAATTTACAAATAGTTATGCCTGTGCTACTAAGTTCTTGGACTGATTTACGAGAGAAATAAAGGGGTTAACGTAACGGTTAAAGCTATGATGAAATGTACATTTCCAAAGAGAATTTTGAATTGCATAAACTTATGTAAAAAAACTTTTTCATAAATGCCTAAATTAAAATTTACTCGCATCGAAAGTGAAGGATTTGAAAAATAAGTTTAGCAAGCAGAAAAATATTGCGAAATATAATTACAAGCGTATTTGGCATCAATCAAACAAGAAGGAATTTCAAAAAGAAAAATATACAAATATATTTTGGAAATGTGGAGATTCCGAATATGTAGCATTTGGGAGGAGATCGGGGAGTCCAAACGTTGTAATCACAGAAGCAAATTTAAAACTTATATCAAGCAAAGCTACGGAGACCTCACGAGTTTGATTAAAAACGGAAATCACTATCCAAATGAGTTTA
>JAQFYB010003161.1:0-20673 GCA_034694085.1 Pogonognathellus longicornis | reverse complement strand
ATTATGAACTGACGCAGGGACAGCTGAGCATTTGTATCTGTTCAGATTTTGAGATGGTGGAACTCCTATGTAGTATATAGTGTTCAAGTAAAGTAAGCGAAGCTTACATCAGGGAATGCTAAGAAGCTAATTATTTATCCCAAGTCTGTTATGGTTTTATTGGGACAAGAACAGCATAGTATGTACGTAGTAGTGGTAGCGAGAGTGACTTCATTTAATGTATATGGCAGTGTGCTCTACTTTAGTCGACAACCGACATAATAAGTAATCATAATCATTAACTTTGCTTCTTCTTCTTCCTATTTTAGCTCTGAATAGCCCTACAACCTTGTTTCTCCTATCTCTCTCTGTAGAGTACTACAAATACTTTACATTACACTACAGGGAACTACTCATTCAGAAATAGCATCTCTCTGCAAGGCAATAATAATAATAATAATAAGTAGGCACTGCTATTCTGGGTTAAATTGAGTAGGAAAGCAAAAGCATCTGAGTCGCTAACAAACTCTGAAGTTGTTATTATTCAAGATACTTCACTATTACTTCATCTTCAAGTGCAAGTTCATTTCTATTCTAATTCTAGTACTTGTCAACGAAACAGATGTAAATGTAAACGAATGCAATCGCATTCAGACATCATCATCGAAACACTCATAGTCGTAATAATAAAACCATTTTCATTGCAGTCATTTTGCGTGAGACTACTGGCTGGGATTCAAAGATGAACACCAACATCTTCTTGTCTACTGTTAATAATTGTATTGCTGTCTCAGGTTTCGTTTCGCTACTTTAAGTTCTCTCTTTCTCTAAGCCAATTTCAGTCATGACTGCCGTATCTTGCATTATGACGATGAAACGGGATGAAACATATTCTACTATATGAATATGTATTTTACGTGTATTGTATCTTGCAGCAGGGCAAACTAAATTACAATAGCTATAGATTTTAATAAAGATACTATGGTCACTTCACTTGTAATCATTATTACATTCAGTATACCAACTACTACTTACATAGGCACAACTCCATATTGTATGTAGGTACATAAAATATATGGGAAAATGAAACTGAGTAAAGAATGTGGCATTATAAGTTTGCGAGTATTTATTGTTGTATATATCTTTGTTTAATTAAGTATCTTCCGACAGTTTGGCCATGATTCTATCAAGTGGACCTGAGACGATTTGCAATCTGTTCGGCTTGAATGACTCGTAAGAATACAAGAAGAAAACAGACAAGAGCTTTTGAATTCACGGGATTAGTTTGGGCATTGTTCTTACATCTTGTTATAGTACACTTTCTGTCTGTGTACAACACAATACACACAGAGCACAGGTATTTAGCTATTTAACTGTAAGTTAATAGGTATAGGTATACACTAATACACTGTCTGTGAGTCTTAATACACTTACACAGTATAGACACAGCAGACAGAAAACAAAAAACAATCAAAAGTAAAATTCACAACAAGTCTGTCTGCTTTTATTTGTTTTTAAATCTTTTTGTAAGCTGTTTAGCGTATAGTGTGCTTGTGGTGTTGTTTGTGTGTGTGAGTTGGTATGGCATGGATGTAATTCTACGAGAGAATTCTTAATGCATGTGTGTGTGTGAGGCAGGGAAATGTGGTTCGTTTAACATTTTGCAATAATGCAAGTTGATTGAAATGCATTAAGTGCATGCATTTGCATTCACATGTAGGATAGGTTAACCAACAGACTGTTTTTACAGGATTTTACAAACGTACACCTAATACCTACCACCGTATCTCAAATAAAATACCAAAGATGCTAAGGCAGATAGAAGTACTTGCTACCCACACACTAAGACGAGTCGTGAGCATTATTCATCTCCCGTTTGGGCTACAGCTTATTGTATCTCTACATACCTTTCAAATGTCATTTTCGTTTCAAAATCCTCCACCACACTAAGGAGAGCCATTATTGTGTTGATCTTTCTCTAGGCATGTCAGATTCTCATCATTACTATGCCCTCCTCAAAACTGTTTCATTCATTATATTACGTAGGTACCTTCACTCCTACTACTTAGATTCAAATGCTACACAGACATACAAAAATTTTCTAAAGTATTCCCTTCCCTGCCCTGACGGCTAGTATGCTATAAACCGTAAGCCATAAAGTAAATAGTGTACGTGTTGTGTACATAAATATCCCAAGTTGTTCTTAAATAGCAGATTCATTTCTAGATTTACATCTTATTTATTGAGAAATAATGTAGTACGTGGGTTATAGAACAGTTTAACAAAGAAACCACAATTTATTGAAAACATGATTCAAATAAGTTTTCGTTTCGTATAGCAAGGAAATAAGTACGTTCCTTAATACGTAGGTAAATCAACAATTCTGATTTGTCATGGCATAAGGTACTCTGCTGGCTCTCATATGTTATAATCCTAAGCGCCCACGCATTTTTCGTCAGCTTAAAGTAAGACACCGAGAAAATTGTTCACCACAGCAAATGATCTCACTGAGAGAGAGCGAGATTTTCCTTAGGCTTTACTCCATGCTGATGTAACAAGTACAGGTAGGCTCGTAAATAACAAATGAAACAAGATGTGCGTATGGTGAACCGCACCAAGGGTAAGTAACAATATTGACTGTTCCTTACACTGTAGCGAAACTTCCCTTTTAATATTAATGGGCTTTGCAGGTAGAAGGTTGAAAGTCAAAAGTCATAAAATGGCTCACAATGAGATTATTTGCAGACACAAAGGAAGAGTTAAAGAAAACTTTGCCTCACCTTTCGGCGAAAATGAAATTAAAATTACGGATGTTTTGTTAATGCGTCACTATATACACGCAGGCAGGTGGTGCATCTAAGCCTTGCTTGTAGGTAAACCTAAGATAAAGCCTCTTTTTCAGTTGGGTACCTTTGTTGCGTTAATCTGCCTGCAAAAACGCTTCGTTCATTATGGTATGAAAATGTTTTAATATCCTGCCCTCCGCATTCTTGTCGTATCAGATACCTTACACACCTTTCTGGTAGAAAATTTCCGGTGCTAAGTAGTTTCTTGTACACTTTCCTTGTTTGGCCAACTATTGATTTAATAATAAGCTTTGGATACTTGGATTTCGTTTACATTGACATTATTATAAATGTTCAATAGTCATAGTATGCTATTATTACGTTTTCGAATGATTAAAAATAGAAATTTATATCAGTATATATGTGCTTGTAAAATTTTATTGTGTTTATTGCTGATTGGATCCATAGGGGGGTAGACCGTGAATAAAATGTGCGTTCTGAACAATGAAACCATGAAAAATGATAGCTAATTAGACATAATATTTTTGCAGTTGATGTATTTGTAATCCTATAGCATTCAATTACATGACGACTTATACTGCTGTGTTCTGTTACCTGAAGGGTCTTTAAACTTTTAGTTAAACTGATGAGTAGACCTTTTAATGCGTAGATGAACAAGTTAACCCAAGAAGGTCAGCAAAACTACTTTTTTCAGAGCGTAGAATATTTTCGAGTTAAAATATACGCACGATGTGTATCTAAGACTATTCTATCGGTTCGAAGTTGAAGAAAAATGGATATTACATAAAAGTGGATAATCTACATAGTTATGATATGCTGGAGTGTATGTTGCTCTGAAACTCATGGACTACCTAACAACAAAAATTTGGCAGGAATGAAGCCAAGCCCAGAAGATGTACTTCATCGAAAGGGAGCCCAAGCAAATCACATTAACGTGTTTGTGAGTTAAGCAATTGTGAAGTTCCATTGAATTTCAAGTTTTATTTTAATCAAGGATATACGCATAGGTGGTGGAGTAATGATAGTGTTCTCGGTGTTTAACGCAATTACGAATCTGGCCATCTCTGCTCATAAACACCAGCTGGTGAGCTCTTACTATGCAAAAATCTGTATTTCGATTTAGCCTTTGTATTCAATACATGTACTTTGAAGTTTTCGGCTCAGAGAGCAAAAGTGCAAAGCTGGCTAGGTTGGGTGTAGGTATCTCTAACCGCGTCCAATGCTTCACAGCACATTATACCTAGGAAATACAAGCTGACATTTCTCATTCTGCAAATTCTGCATATTGTGATATGCACATACAAATCTGGGAATTATACAAAAGACAGAGCAGTAATGTATGTGAAGAATGCAGCGTTAGTTGATTCTCCTGGCATACAAATGCAAACTGTGCCCATTAAAACTTTAAATTACTAAACCTAAAACTAAACTCGAATTCCAAAAGTTGTGGTTCAATGCAGTTATTATTTCATGTCCTAACAATCTAATGCTCTGCTGTTTGCACTAAACAGCAATATTCGGCCGTATGAACATTAATATGGCTCTTCAATTTTACTCTTCGCTATGTGCAATGGTTGATTATTCGATTTGTTGATGTGAAAGCTTTTATTGTTCGCAGCCACGCTGTCTGTTGTGGTTTTGCGTGTAGTTTATCCTACTCCCCTGGCTCTTCAATTATAATCTCTAATAGTTTCATTAACTCTCCTAACTCAACATCATTACAGCACAGTGCGTGTTACTAAACCAATCTTCTACTTTTCACAAACCCATAACAATATTATAGCTCATAATATAGCGGCACAATCATCCAACTGCACCAATACCTTTCTATGATATTCTCTAAAATGCTTGTGCTATTATTTTGCAGATTTACAGATGCTTCTTCTGAATATTTGCTATACGCTCAATATAAAAGGTTAAGTCATCTTTCCATCTATGATTACTTTGATTATATTCCACATCCACCATATCACGTTGGCAAAAGCAATTTTTGAAATAAAAAGCAGATCTGTAGATCCAAACCACTCACAAACAAATAGGTACCCTACATACACCAAAATCCCACCATAGAGATACTGCACGTTAAAATTCATACTCTCATAGGCAATAAGGATCATCTTTAGCATGAATGAACACATTTTTTACTTTCTTTAAATGCAACTTGTTATTTACTATTGCAAAAAGGCAAACGCAGAAAAGTGAAGGTACCTATTTGTGTCTGAGTAAGTATAAGGGATATTATTATGAGTATGCACTTCAGTTTTTGAAAACATGAAAGACATATCGTAATATCTCGAACTGTACTTAGTGCATGCAGTAAAAGGTTAAATAAATACTATACATTATCTTAAAGTAGTTGTATGTTTTACCATGTATACAGCTCTTCCAACTCCCAAGCGAAAAGCCATGAATCAGAATTGCAAATAAATAATAGTAAATTACACACACAAGTAAATTACAGGATATTAAATAATAGCGGTTATTCACTGCGTGTAGTAAATAAAGAGGTTTTGCCATGCTCTGCCTCGATGTGCAGTGAGTGTCTGTAGGAAATTTGCATTTGCAAGGGAAAAGAAAACAGCAATGTCCGCTATAAACAACACTGGCTTTGTATATTACATCGTTAAGGCTCGAATGTAACTTTGTATGTATACAAACACTAAACACATAGTAGTACACTAATGTTGAAATGTGGATTTTGGATTGTTTTCGCTTCTCAAGCTCTGTTGGCCTTTGAGGAGACTACCTGTATGTATCTGCAACAGGATTATAGAGCTCCTTTTCTTTTGAAACTGAAATTAGCAACCCAGAGTTCTTGATGCGACCTCATGTTTAATTAATCGAAAGTAATCCACAGAGAAATTGATGCCGTCTTTAGAAACCCATTACATAAAAGCTGTGTGCTTATTTCAACCTTGTGCTATGAAATGATTATTCTATTATACACTGTAAAGCATCCTATACAAAGTGTTTTATTTCATCTTAACTCTGTAGGGAACTCCTTTAATTCCTTCTTTCTATCTTAGACACACAAATGAAACCATCTTAAATAAATAAACGTCGATCTAAGTAGTGAACAGTTCATTCATACAAAAACGAATCAAGTGATAACAAGAAACACTTATTTACAAATGCTCGTGTAACTCCAGCTATGTAATCTACGTGCTGTGTACACTACAGTTATTGTGTTTTCAATAAAGTTTCTCCAATTTATCAGCACTTCAATAAATAGTTACAATACACTTGAAGCATTTTTTGAAAAACTGAGCTGGGTGAACGAATTATGTCACTTTGAGGAATTATTACAGATAAAAGATGATGTGCACTTCATGTGCTTGTACATAGAAAGTGTATGTATCCATTGCATAGTCTAGAGTAGTTATACATTGAAACATAATATACCTAGGGATAAAAACTTTCACGGCACAGTAAAAATAGCCGAGTGTTTTTGGCAAAGTAGAATGGTAAAAGAGGAAGAGTTCCTGTCATGCAATAATAGAAGCTAAGTGTCTGGTAAGAATCTAACAATTTGTTTGTGCTGTAATATTAACGTTGTTTTGTGTAGAAGCGGTGTGGTAAACAACGTAAATAAAGGGAAGTAAGTAAGGTGAGGTAGCTTGAGATTCGTCATGGTGTAGAAATTGATTGTAACGTGCATTAACTGTGTGGATCGATGTTGTGCGGAGTTTCGCTGAATTCATCTTTATTTCTATTGAATATGGATTACTATACTTATGTATAAGTACACACATAGCCTGTCATGTGCAGTACCTATAATGCAATTATGAAACCAGCAGGTTATATATAGGTGATGAGGTGGTGGTCGGAGAAGTAGTAATGGCAACAATACTTAATCCTGCATCTTCAAGAAGCTCCCAGCAGATTCTATCGCATGGGAAATCATCCATTATGATACTAGATAGTAATAATAATACTGTAAAGCCTTAAGAAAATCAGTGCCAAATGATGGAGTCGCAGCAAATCGTAAACAACAAGAGGAATTGCCTACTACGTATTACTTACTGTGTCTAAGACCTAAGATCTCTACTACACAAAGAAACTTATCTGAATTCTACTTTTCCACTTGCGGCCAAACTCAAGACGAATACTTTTTGTAGAGTATACTCAGTGTTCCAAAGCATAATCGCTATTGAAACGTCTTTAAGTACACATTTGCAGAATACTGCATGAGCATGAAACACAGAAATGTGTGCTCATAAAAGAAATATAAATTACTGCATTAGCTAATGCACTTTTCTGATGTACGTGATGGAGCCTGTGGTAGTATTTAACTAAATATAGTAAATACGTCATAATTCATCTTCAGGTACATATTATACAGCATAAATAGATGTTTACTCTACACACGATAAAATTTATCGCAGAATATTTGCATAAACAACTTGAATACGCTGTTTGAAAGTAATACATTCTGTTCTTTCATACTACACTTCTGAAATTATTATTATTATGAGTATGAGGCTGTCTATGTGTAAAAGTATGTAGGTATACGTGAAAATATTTTCTTTCGTGAAACACTCACACACATCCCATTATAGATAGTGGGGTACAAAGGTAAGTGGTACCTGAGTTTTTGAAATATTCTGGAGAGCATGGCCTTTGCATTACTTTCATGAGATGTTTAGTAGAATTATTGTGAGTGCACATACAACTATGAAAACAATCTCCATAGTGTACCCGTACATTACAAACATTATTGGTTGCATTTACACATAGCAACTAACATACCTTTAAACTTAAAACACTTTAAACGTAGAACTACTAACTAATACCTGCATTTTGTTGGAAATTGTGTACTTACAAGAAGTTTTATTTGTGTGAGTATGGTTTGGACATTTCTTGTTGCTTCCACAACTACAGCAGTACTTGCCTATCTGTATACGAACGATGTTGAGATAACAAAGGAATTAGATTCGATCCACCACCCCGTTGCCTACATAATGCTGAAATTGTACGTGCCCATATTACAGATAGTTTATTCGTATGCATCGATGTGGTGTGTTGTTTTGTGCAAAGCAGAAGCACCAAATCAACTTTGGCAGGAAGTACTTCCAGTTTTAAAGTGGAAAAACGTGAAAAGTTGGGCGCATAGTGTAAAAGTATGGTGTGCTCATGGTTGATATGAGATTCTCGTTTCTAGCAATAATAATATATCTCTGTGATGCTCGTCTATGAACTCTGTTGTGAGTTTCTGCTGGTGAGTTGCGACTGGTGAGTTTGTCTTGTTCAAAGTTACACAGACTGCACTTCTCTCACTCAGGTACAAGTTATGCGAGGAAGTTTGGTGCCTTCGGGTGTCAAGAGAAGATACGAATGCTGTAATGTTTCCCTGTATTTCTTATAATGTAATTAGGAAGTCATGCAGTCTACGCAAAGTACTTCTTACTACATGGTCTACATACATTGAATGCCAAGTCGGTTAGCATCCATTCAACTATACCTACACTACACACAAACACACACCATAACACACTAGTTCTACAATTACTAGTAGTGATGAAAAAATTCCCGAAGAACTTGAATGGCTTTTCTTGAAAACGAAAGTTCATCAAAGCTACTAATTAAAATTTGCTAACATTTGCACATACCAACAACAAGACACTTATTATTTGCTACATGCTGTACTTATTTCAATTTACACACACTACTCAAGGCTCAACATGCATCAATTACAATTACTTCACATTTTGTATACATAACAGCTTCTTAAGGATCGCACAAGGATTAAATCCTAATCTTGTTATTATTCCCACACATTTTTCCGTCCGTCATTCCAGCTTTAGTGTCTAATTATATCTTCCGTTTACGTGATTCAATTAAAAACTTAGGAAAATAACGAACCATCATAATCCCCACACTATACTACTAATGCTTATAGGAATCACATATGCAGGTTCTCAGCTAACGGTTTTTAAATAAAAAGTGTTAGGTAATTAGGAATGTTGAAAAAACGTACTGTTACAAGTTAGTGTGTAGTGATTTAAGAGAAAATGAGTTTCTGTACTGACTGACACTGCCATTATCGCTAGAACCTGCACGCCTACACTAAAGGCCGTTGCTACAATTCTTGTAGCAAGTGTAAGTGTAAAACTTTACAGATTTCATTCACTATGTCCGTTTCAGTAATACGTAAGTGTTAATTGCAGTAGGATGCCAAAATGGGTACCTAGACTGACTAACAGGAACTTCTTGGCATTTGTACTCAGACTCTGTCGATAAAGATGCGTATCAAAATCTGCTCTTGCTACTAGAAAGACTTATTTGCAAGGGTTTCTAAATCTACTCTGTAGC
Source organism: Pogonognathellus longicornis (assembly GCA_034694085.1). Lineage (NCBI taxonomy): Eukaryota > Metazoa > Arthropoda > Collembola > Entomobryomorpha > Tomoceridae > Pogonognathellus > Pogonognathellus longicornis. The sequence goes on along the minus strand of JAQFYB010003161.1, from coordinate 11,575 downwards.
TACTACTTTTATTTTATGTCCTTACGGATACTTGATAACGGATTTACCAAAAATTATATCTACAAAGCAAAAGTTAACTGCTAGAAAATTGTGTAATGTTCATAAGTGCTTTACGTAGGTGTATATTGTAAAGAATACTGTTTGTTTTCATTTAGTATTATGAAGTGCCAAGATTTTTAGGTAATAGTAGGTCTACACGCATTCACAAAACTCACCTTAAATATAATCCGTAGCACTTATACGCATTTAGCGCTACACTGACAAAAAATTGGTTTATAGAACTCGGCTCAACAAATTCAAAGACTTACAGATATGTCTATTTAATGTTCTTGCATAATGTAACTTAACCACCAACCTAAACCTAAGTACATGTATTGAAAAAATTGAAACTTGATTTTACACAAGACATATTAAGTCCATCATAAAACGCATACCGCAACATGGTCACACATAGTCATAAAATAACACCTGAATTGGTTTAAAGCTTATCTTGAGTTGTAGTGTGGGTAGGTTGAATTTATGAATTTACCTTGTAAACTTTTTTCATTTACTTTAGCTACTTGATCAAAGCAGCTATCTCACACTAAGAACAGCATTGGCAGATAAAGTGATTTAATTGGCTACGATTGATTAAAATTCGTCCCAGACATTGATTCGATTATCGCGAACAAATCAAATCAACTTGGATAAAACGCTAGAGACATAGTCTCAAAGAATTCCTAAAAAGGTGCAAACTTAACTATGTAGGTATAGCACTTGTTACCATACAATATTATTAGGTAAAAAAATTATGAGTTTTAACGTTGATTTCATTGCATTTCATTGCCTACCAATACCAAGTACGTACCAATACAACCTACCAATCAACAAAACTACTCTTTACACAGATAGTTTCATTTTAAGGAGATTTCCTACTGTTCTTCAAGGTTCTCCTTAATTTACACCAATTCCTTGTTCAGCCATAGAACTATAGAACTACCAGTTAAGTAACTAACAATAACATAGCACATATTGTATTACAGTTTCAGCTACAAAATAAAAATATGCTTTGAAGAAAAAGTTGCTACACGCCTAATACAAATAGTCACACGTTTTGCATATCGTACACTGACTGCACGGTATAAGGAATTAGCCGTTTTCTTTGTAGTCTGTCTAACTGAATGCATGCATAGCATGCATGTAGGAGCTCATTCACGATATCGTTCTGTATTAAATGAGGTAGTGTGGTGTTGACGTCCTTATATGAAGATTTGAATAGATGTTCTGCGAGTGCGACTTCGACTGGTTGGTAGTGGTTGACTCTGCTATCATTTTACCAAAACAGTTTGAAGCCCACAGCTCAGAAATGGAAAGTGATATTGTCATTGGATTGAATTGTCGTGCTCATTAAGTGCCTTATGTTAGTACAATCTGTAGTAGCAGCAGTTTGGACGACAACAACAATCCACACATACAACACACTACACAACAAACACTAAGGCAAAACATATAATAATAATAAGGGAGTAATAATACACCATAACAGCTTTCTACCTGAATGAATTTGAAAAGTGCCATCGTTATATTATATGTACATGAGACACATAACGTCAACGTAACATGAGAGTAACACCACCACCGTCATCGTCACACCATAATGCATACCATTAGCATTTGCCATAAGCAATAACCATAAGTATACACTTCTACACTTACTTGGTTATTAGGTTAACTTAGTTTTACACTATACTGTTGTTTGTTCTGCTAAAATAATGATAATATTATTAGTGCACATTATATTAAGGTGTTCTTGCTTATACACATTGAGTATATATATTATTGAGTGTAGCTTGTAGTTTGTAGCATGTAAAAGCATAATCTACGTCTTGTTGGCTACCAAATACTCTCGAAATGCTGTGGAAATGAAAGCAAAAGGGATTGAACAAGAAACAAATAAGTTGGTTGTCAATAACGTACTAAGGTGTTCAAGCTTTTACTGGCAGTTGTATTGCATTGCGTTGCAACGAGACTACTTATCTTAGCACGTTGCTCATATAATAATAGTCCTGTTGGAAAACCAAACCAGTTAGTCTGTTGTTGTATCAAAATCGTTCTAAGGTCAACTGCCCGTCACGTCACCACTTCTTATTATTGTACAACTATCCCTGTCTATCCCTCAGACATCCACCACGATTATACACGGCAATGTATTAGCTATAATTATTCCATACATTATTCTGTAAGCATTTACCTTTACCTAGTAGAATTGTACTGAACTTATTGTGGGGACATTCAGTTCAGACACACAGATTTACATTTGTTTTAAATATGAATTACAATTTCAGTTAATGAAGGCAGTCGAAACTGATTTGTTATGCTTTGTGTATGAGAATAATCGTGTAATACTGGGATATACCTACAGGAGATGAATTATGAGCTTGTAACTCAAAGTTTCTTTCTGAGATTATTGGTAGCAATGAATTATATTATGTAGTAGATCATTCTGTTCACAATACATTGGGTAGGTATAGCATAGACAGACAGGAGACAATGCCAAAGTGTTTGTACAGCAGATATGAAATGCATCTCGTGTTTTGTCTTTCAATAATTTTGGCTTAATGGGCAACCTCGAGTTGCAGTGGCTCTATGTGTTATCCATTTCTTTGAGATTATTATTGCTGGCTGTAACGAAAGCGTCATGACATGATTTGCTTTGAATGAGTTACTAGACTGTATTTTATATTTGTAATAATAATGCTACGCTACTCCTTAAATGAAGCAATTCTAAGACCTGCCTTCCTTTAGGCTGGGTTATAAGTAAACACGGTCTGCAGCAAGATATGTGTTTAACCGTATTATTAGCATTATGTATTTATTGATGAATGAATGAAGGTAATCGCTAATGTAGAAACGTAGTGTGGCTACTACACAATTCTTAACAGGTAGGAATATAAACCAAGGTATGTTGAACGTGTTTTTAGGATATTAGGTATAGTGACAGAGATAATATAATAATAATAATACTACGTGCTATTTCTTATGCTATTTTTATTGATTTCTAAATAGGTTGACGTTGTAACATTAGGTAAACATGAGCTAAATGGTCCATGACGCTTATACTCATAATATGTCCGTAATAAAATGTCAGAGGAGGCCAATGTCAGTTGAGTAATAATAAGAGACGGCGATGAAAGAGTTTCCTCTTTACCTACCAACCGTACTTGGCGTAAACGCTGCTGTAAATGTTGTAGTAGATTACTGTTAGATGAAAATGATTGACCTAGTTTTGCTAAATTCGAGAATGACATGTGTAGTTTTGTGTAATAATACTTTCCTTTTCTGTACAGTCGAATAATACTCCACTATTGACATTGGAACTGGCTTGTACAACATATTTTATTTAACCTGTGCAAAAATTACAAAAAATCCTTCTTTCGCACTTAAATGCTCAAATTCAGCCAAAGTAATAAAATGGCCAAATTATTAATCCTATCATTATCACTTTATCGTATCTGTTTCTAGTTTGGCTGTAAATGGCTAATGGTAATAAAATACTGTAACAATTTTCGTCTCAATGTGTAAAGAAAGTCAAAAATGCAAGCATGCACGTGATGCACATTCACAAGGAGTCTAGGCTACACCAGACATTTTTACACGTGTCTTTAATACAAAATTGTTTTACGACTCTACACACGTAGATTGTGTTGTATAATTAGTTAATGTGCAATTAATACATAAGAAACACTAAAGATAAATGTAAAAACAGCTATAAATTCATGTAAAACATAAAAGGTTCTATATAATCTAAAATCGCCAGCATTGAGTACGACTCTTTTCTGCATTTAGTCATTAATAATTGTGATTTATTGCACGTGAGAAACAAAAATACTTAAATACGTACACAAAGACCATTAATCGAAATATAATTAGTTTAGGTAGGTATTCTCAACGAAAACACCCAAATGCAACTAATTTTCTCAACATAAATTACACATTAAAGCTGTAAATTTGTCAAATGCTTCAACAGTGACATTTGTCAAAAAATTCATACGCATAGAAATATATAATATTATTTCATTAAAGCTTATATCTTGAGTGCTGAAGCCTTTCTGCTGACAAAGTGGATGTATGAATCAACTGACCCGACCAGTCGTTTTGTTCTCTGACAAACAGTGTCACTTTTACATATTAAGGCAGCGTTTTGCCAATAATTTGTTATTTATGAATAATAAATTGCCATGTCCTCCTCTACACATTGTCAACGACTGCAATTTACCAAATGTGTATTTACACACAATATAAATCCACCCCACACGATCAATAATTATTTGCTCAGTGTTTAACAAACTACTAAAGATAATAAGTGCATTCATTTTTAAACGCGCAAACAAGTGTGCATGTACTACCTACATACTATCTTTAGCTGAATGAATGTACACTATGTGTATATATAACACAAACACTCTAAGAAAACCAACCACCTCTTACTTGATATTTTTTAATATTTGAAAGCCCTACTAGCAAACTGCTTATGCTGTAGTGTTGCCTTCGTAAGTGTCCAGTTTAGCAAAAGCAATCTTATCTCAATCTGAAGTGAACAGTAAAGTGAACACAGGCAGTCCGTAACAGAGTCTTTTTTCATTCGCCTATTCATCGATTGGCAAAAGCGATGACCTACATACATTAGCCCTCTAAATTTAATAACATACAGTACGACCAACCATTATTATAGCCACATGCATTATTTAACACTCTGTGATGTATGCCAAAAACCCATAACAACTTTACACTACTATACTTTTCTTACGAGTAGTACTTAAATAAAAAGGCAAGTACAAATATGCCAAAGCTGTGTATAAACCTACACTATTATTAGCCTTGTATTTATTACGTTGAAAATGTTGACTCGTTTTGTCGTGTTCTATATATTAAAAGCTGAATCCTATTCTCTCTCTCTCTTAAAAATTATCACTTACTTACTTTATACTTGCACATTAGTGCCTTGTATACTTCTAACCGTATTGTGCATTACTCTTTACATGAAAAATAACGCAACGTGTTGTACTACAGATGCAGATGAAGTGTGCATACTGACAATGCATGTCTAAATACTGAATACAGCTCGTAAATAAATATAATAATAGCTTGCAGACATTTGAACACCCTACATATACATTAACTTAACCAATGAATGCAAAACTGTCTATACATAGAGACATGAATGAACACGACACTTCCACTTGACTCATTGACTCTTGTTTGTTCAAACAAAAGGGGTAAACAATACAAATTAATAAAATACGCTCTGCTACATGCAACTGGACTGGAAGTGGAAGCATGCTTCAAAGTGTATTCTCATGTGAGCAATGAGGCAAAGACACTTTGCTTACGGCACAGAAAGAGAAGTCTGCGTGTGTAATGTTTGAGTGTGTTGAAGCTATACGGAGAGCTTCATTCATTGTTTCTGTTTTCGTAGTAAGTATAGCACCTCATTAGTATCCTTATTTATTTATTGCGTCTTAAGTACACATTAAAATTAGCATGAATGGGCTTTCTCTTGCCTTGCCTTCCTTTTATCACGTTACTCACTATCTTGACTTGGAATCGCATGGCCAACGACTTATCTGAGTTGTGCAGTCGTTATGATTGTCTGTGGTGCTATACAATACACTGGCACTAGTACATGGCTTAATGTAGTACAGATTGTAATTAGTAGTAGACGATTAAATGCTCGTGATGATTTGTTATGCTTATTGTGAGTCATTAACACCTCCGCTCTAATTGACACTTGACATTCATTCCCACATAGCAGTTTAACTTATGCAGTTTAATTACCAATTAAATATTCAGACAAAGCAAAGGCAAGGCTCTTTATCTCTGCGGGAGTTGAAAAGCGTCTCAGACACTGCTCTGTATTTAAATTAAGAACTTTATCTTCTGTGAATAAGCCCTATGTAGTATCTTTAATATATTTTTGTTCTTCGTATGTACTCGGGTGTCCTACTATATACTGTGTCCCAGGAGTGTTTAGTATTTACTTAGCTGATTCAATTTAGACTCATAATAATCTTTATCTCCATCTCCCTTCCTTGTAGTACTTCTGTTATATTCAGCAAGTCTGATTGATATTCTTTTGCAAAGCAGTTGTGAAGTAAATAACTTGGTTGTTGTATAAGATGATAATTATTGATAAGAATCGTGTGATGAATTTGTAATTTTCTGCATGTCTTAAAGAACCTTATTTGATTTGACCAGCGAGTCTCTCAACTTTCGAATTGATTAGTGGCTTTATGAAGATGTATCTACTCTTTAGCGGTTGACTAATTGCTTTTTGGATGCATGTCACAGATATTTAAGCAACTTCGTGAAATTGGGATTTCAGTCCACAACATAACTGCTGCTTGCTCCAAGGGATGCAGAATGAGGCACGGACCAACAAAGCAAAGGTGTAACATCTGTTGTTGTATTCATAGTGAAATTGAATTTAAAGTGTTTTGCGAAGATCGATCATTCTTACAAGCTTATTATGAACCCAAAGGCAGTGAAAATTAATGTAAGTTTGCTCACTCATCTTATTCATTCTGCTGACTAAGAAAGACTCTTGATGCAGCTATTACGAAATTTTCATTATAAATGTTTCTTATAGGAAATGCGATAAGCTGCACAAATGCGAAAACTACTAGTAATGCGAAACTAAAGAGGAAATTATATTATTTGTTCTGAATCTACTTTTAGTCGTATACAGTATAGTGTGTACGCTGATGTTAGTTCAAGCTGGAACAACTTCGTGGGAATAAAACAGACTCCCAATCTCAAAAGTTTTAATTTTCTCTATCACCATCAACAGTCGTACCTACCTAAGAAAATGCCATAAATATCTAGGAGATCCCAAGGAAAACGTTCACAGGAAAGTGTGCATATTGAATAATTTATCTCGGAGATTCATAGTTCATAATAGTGTGAATGAGTGTGCCCATAGCAGTTGTAATAACTCGGTAAATTGTGTGTAACTAGCAGGATAAAGCAATAGCGTAATGCAAGGCAAAGTAAATAGAACGATATACCTAGCCTGTGTGTCATAATAAGTTTAGTATTTATATAGTGGTGGTTGGTATAAGTAATGTGTATAATTTATTACTGTCATGTCATGAGGTTTTTGCAACGACTTTATGTTTATAGTGAGGCAGTATCGTTAAGTTGTTGAATCGGCGGAGCTAAAAGGCAAAACCAAATGGGAAATGCAAGACACGACAGGACAAACCAGGAGCTTCTTCCATTTTGCTTCCTTATGAAGTAAATAGGAAAATAAGTACAATAAATTTAGATAGTCCGACCAAAGGCAGTCAAAGAAACTGTGTGCCTTGAGGTGGCAGAGCAGTTTGTACAGAATGAAGTACTCACATAACTACTGCATACTACAACAGTACCTTTACACGAGTTCCACAGTAAATAGAACAAGATACCTACCTTCACATGCAACATAGCTAAAGGTAGGCATCTATATATATAATGCAATAGAATTTATTATTGTTACTTACTCTTCAAAACTCAAGTCTGAAGATGAAGAAGTATCTGCTCCTTATTCAATTCTGGCAGTTTCTGAGCTTTTTAGAAGACTGAGTCAAAGAGTTAGCTGAATTGATGCAACTCTTTTGCTACAAGGAGAAAAAGGTGCATAGAAGATGAGTCCTGTGGTATATAGACATAAAATACACACACAATGTGCACTATAAAGCATAAGGACTGTCTTGAGGTACTTTGCTATTGCTAATGATGAGCACAGAGACAGAGAATCCAAACAGATATGTCTCTATGTGTTATACAAGTATCTTAGTTGAGAGTATATGCAGGTAGTATACACATAGAGTTACATAGGAGACTCTGGTGGAGAATTTTAGGAATAAGACTTCACTTAATGTTCACAAAGACAGACACACCACTCACTTCACTCCTTCATTACTCATTCATTTCACTTTCAACTGAGGAATCTCTCGAGAGACTTCTCATTCTCTTCGTTCTGACTCACAATCAACAAAGTAGACAAGACAAATCAAATGTTCTGTTGACTGCTGGCAACGCAATGGCAACAACATTACAGCACTAAGGACCAGAGTGGACTGTGGGATTTACTTATACACAGCCACACTCCATAGACTCCACTCACACTACTCTTTTACTATAGAGAGTGTCTCAACTATAGTTGAAGCTATGTAATATGTATACTGCACACAAAACTCCTTCATTCTGTTTCATCTGTCTGTCTCTAATGTTGCTACATTCTTTTGTAATATTATTGTAGTAGTAATAACTTTCAAGCATTTCGTTGGCATTTGCACTTGGAGATTATGTGTTTGAGATGCTTATGAGATGCTTGAGAGAGGTACACACAAAGACACAAGTCTAACACGTATATCTCATTTTAAGTAAATACAGTTTTTCTTATCGTGCTTGCTCTTATGAGTAGTTAATGATAGAATACGGTTTTATTTGCACTCATCTCACAAAAATGTATGTTTAGCTTGAAGGTGGGAACAAAGTGAATTGTGCATACATCATTGTATTCGTTTACTTAATGCCTACCTACGACATACCTAGTCTCATCTGCATTACTTCCTAATATTAACTTCAAATGTAAACTTGCACTTTGTTCTTATTATGCTCTGCTACTTTTAATCTTATTTCCACTACAATCTGGTACCTACGCATTGTACTGTATTTCCATTTGAATTATTTACAATGTAAATTTCTTAGTATTGTAAAGTGTATGCAGATGTAGTTTTCGAGAAATGAAAATGTTAAGCCATAAGCTGGGGTAATTGTCTTACACACACGTAATCAATTGAACTCAATGAAATGTTATATAGACTTTTGCTGATTTCTGCCTGACTATGTACAAGTGTATCGGCTAATAGTGTGTCTTTATTTGTAGGTGTAGTCCTTTCAAACTCCACGTGCTTTTGGCTGTGCGAGCAGGAAACAAATTGAATGATTGTATACAAAGAGATTGTTTAATAAATGTGATGCAATATTCACAGAAACATTTATTTCTACTCCATTCAAAGTCCATTCTTTTGTGCCTAACACGTAGCATAAACGAAAACAAAGATCGACTGAAAGTGACATTAAATTGTCTCTTGTCAAATTGAGTAACTTGCCGAAATTCAGTTGAGAAAGTTTTAAAATATCAGTTCATTCTCATCGTGTAGGACAGAAAGAAACAAAGTAGCCAACGAGTAAAAGTAAACAAGGACACAAATGATGGTAGTCAAACTATTAAAGTAATGTTTATAGGCAAAGTGATTCAAATCACAGTTCCTTTTTGAAAATACTTTACGAACGTGTAGAACATAAATATTTAGTTTGTTTCACTTGTTTAAGCAAAAGTTAACACAACGCTTTTACGTGTCTGTCTCTGTACGTAAACACAGTACTGCAAGTACATACAGTTAGACGAACATTCATTTCGTGCCTTGGTTAATGTAAGCAAGGCGTTGCACAATTCCTTTACAACAAGAACTACCTACCGGTTTATATTAATTTCCCTTCCAACTTTAGTACAATACAAACGCAAACATTGTGTAAAATTGTCGATGTTCTGCTCTTGTCAATACACATAGGCACTTTGCGAATCACCAAATGAAAATGTGAAAAGTTGACCGTGTGCAATGCAAAGCAAACACAAGTTGAAAATAATTACTAGAAACTAACATATATAAATTCGTAAGCTTTCTTTCTTCTCTAGTACTAATCTCCCAAACACACACACAACACTTACACATGCAAATACAGTGTGAACGCAAAGAAAGATCTCCCATCATAAATAAGTAGTTCTAATTGTCAGTTTCTATTTAAATGTGCATATAAACCTTTACATCAGCATTTCATGTCAACCACTTTGTGTTTATACACAGCAACAACACAAATGAAACAATAATGAAAAGTTTCCATAAGAAACTAATACATAAACACACACATACATCAATACAATAGTACGTAATATAAAAACCGTGTGTATGTGACACATTTCATACGTGTACTACCTACACTGCGTACGTGATTTGAGTATGATACACTTATAAATATATTTTTATAAACTACACAACAACATATGCACAAATGCACATGTAGGAGCCTGTGTAGGAGCCAGTGTACTATTACAAACTATCTATCAATATCAACACGGAAAATATTTACTTTCATATGTCAATCTTAATGTTACGTTTTGAAATGGATCATTTGATAAATACTACAGGGAGGCAATGGTGAAATGACATTCAAGTATAATGAAAAAGATGTGGTGCTATAGAATTACAATTCATTTTTAATAAATGATCCTAAAACTGGAGCAATCTCCGCAGCGCTGCTACTCCATTTATTCTACATAATGTACGGAACCCAATATTACACTGAAAAAGTAGATCATGTACACACAACACAGTGTAATGCTTAATACATTTTTCTAAGTAATCTAGTAGCACAGTGACCAATACACAGTTTTGCAGAGTACCTCCTTCCTATACACTATACACACTCCATAAATCTTTTGTTTACTATTTCACAGCTACGGGCTACAAACATTAGATGTCTATAATATTCTTTGATTGATACAAGGTGTATATAGGTGGCTAGGTACATAGCACATTACACATTCTACGTATATCTTGTAAAGAAGTAGCATAGGCTATTGGAAAAGTAAAGTACATAGCTAGCTAACCATGCAGGTAATGATCACTGAATCGAAATGAATGGCCTTACACGGAAAATCAAACGAGACTTCCTACCGTGCGTGCTAAAAATCGATTTCTTGCTTTGTAGTACCACACAAAACGACTCATCATCACATCACAATTCATTCTAGATGTAATTATTACTTTGTGAGTCTTTCATTAATTATTATTATATAAAACGATGCTACCGCATTGCGCACCTATCATCATCACTGTACTACATTCAACATTTAATCTGTGAAACTCTATGCGAATAGCTAGAGCTATACATTCTATCATATTATGTCCATTTTGCAATGTTAATGTTCGCGTTCACTCACGAAGGAGCTGGTGCAGTGCACTTCTAAACAAAAACAAAAACTTGAGCGCAAATAACCAACACGAACATGAGACACGATTACTTTTAGTTATTACCAGCAGATCGTTAACATTAAAGATGCCAACTTTTATTTACGGAAGATCTTTCCATTTATTCATCATTATAAAATACATAGGTAAAGGGACTGAATATGCGAAACCCAAAGAGCAAGGAATTACAATGAAGACTTAATGCCGCAATTTTGGTCGTAGGTGGCTGAAATTAATTAGAACAAAAGTAGCAATAAACAACTTGTTTGATTGTGTGTGTATAAACACAAAACCTTTGTGTACCTATTACAGTTTTTTGTAACAGAAAATTATCTAGCATGTTTTTCAAATGTTAATTATTTTTAACTAACTATATACAATTACCTACCTAGCAGGGGCGTATCCAGGTCAGACATTTGGGGGGGGGCTTGACCAAACCTTTCCTTATATTCGTAAATTTTTCGCGCGCAGCGCGAAAAAATTTAGCAATTTTTTCTCAAATTTGCCCAAATTTATGTCAA